>KN474779.1:6706-26062 GCA_000787095.1 Periophthalmodon schlosseri
GTGTTGTATGGTCTGATATAGCACAGGTCTTGACTGTCTGCTCCCTCTGGTTCTATATTTTCCTTTAGGCTCTAGCCCTGAATTAGCACATCACAGGGGTGTAGTGAGCTGGCTTTAGGTGGTACTGAGAAGGCTGCTGGGTTAACAGGAGCCTTAACAAACAAGCTGAACAAGGGAGCAGCTCTAATCAGTCCTCAGGGACACACCTGACATGTGTGTTAGTCAGGCTGCTGCAGACACATACTCTGTGCTTCATATACATTAAAGCACCTTTCATCTCTTTGTGTCTTGAGGGAGGTTACTCAGAGCTCACCATACAGTGATACCCAATTAGAAATGTGTGCTATGTTTTTTTTATTATTTTATTTCCTAAGCTTCCATTCAACAATATTGTCACTATAAAAGGATTAATATCCTTTTAACATTTTGCATCCATGCCTCTAAGGGTTTTATGCACATTAATTAGATTAAATACAAGAAAGACAATGAGGGTGATTGGAAAGGCCTTTGAGGCTGGCTTCAAAACTCCAGAGAACAGCCTCTTAAGATGGAAGATGAAGGGGAAAGTGGTTAGCTTTGATTGACTTGATCTGCTACATGCATACACGCATGCATAAAGATCTCTGATGAAGATGTAACGCGGCACATGGAAGCGTCCAACCCTCACATGTGCACGGACTCTGTGGGGCTGGCCTTGTGATGGAGGATTCTGCTGCTCAGATCAAAAGCACACAACCAGCAGTGCCAAAGCACTCATCAAATGCTCGCCTTTAAATCTGCACATACCTCACCTTGTGAGAAGAACTCTATTACTGATGATGATAGCAACTGTCAGTCATTTAAGATTAATATTTTATAACTCACGTAACAATATGAAAAGGTCATGACGGGGGCACATGAAAATCTATGACTTGCTAGTTCAAATGGAGCAGTTAGGAAAAATAATTGTGTGTGAAATACTAAGCTCCTAAATGATCTCTACCCTTTGAGAACAAGTATGTGCTGTACTCTGTATGGGGCTGTTTTAATGAGCTGGGCCTGATGTGGCATTTACAGGTGATGGTTTGAAGTTCACGTTTGACCTTTCACTACCTGGAAAAAGGACATCAAAAAAGGGCATCAACCCTAGAAAGGTAACAATGCAGTCTTATATAGTTTGTATACACTATAACATTTTATTGCTTGTGGGACCTAGATTGAAGTGATCCACGACTACCAGGAGAGCCGCAGTTGTTTGTCATACAGTGTGGAGGGAGAAGACAGCCCAGACGTCCTAAAGCGGTGAGCAGGAGGTCCTCACCATCTTGAACTCACTCACTCCTGGATTCTCTTTGTTCATGTCTAATGTTGCCTTGTGGCTATGTTTGTGTCTCCCTTGTGTCTGCTTTGTCTGGGCAGACGTGTGATGAGGGAACTGATAGAGACTGAGAGGATCTATGTGGAGGAGCTTCTGTCTGTGCTGTTGGTAAATAATTATTTGTGTTTCTGTTAAAGCCAGGTACACCATGTTTATTGTCTGCTTTGAAACGTCACAGGGTTATAGAGCTGAAATGGAAAACCCAGCTCTGTCTAGCCATCTGCCTCTGGATTTGATTAGCAAGAAAAACATTCTCTTTGGAAATATGCCTGAGATCTACAATTTTCACAGCAGGCAAGTGAATAATGATAAGAATTGGCTTTTTAAAAACACCATCACAGCCACTGGGATTTGGGTGTAACTTAATATCTGTAATAATGACTTCACATGTTTTATTGCTGATAGATGTAATAATGTTCCATCCCTCACTCACTCTTTGTAACTGTACTGTTGAATAAATGGCCTGTGCCAGTCTTCCAGTTTGACCTTCTGATTCTTCTCTCTGTTCATAGGGTTTTCCTACAGGATCTTGAAGCTTGCCTTGAGACCCCAGAAGCTGTTGGTGCCTGTTTTCTAGAGCGGGTAAGACTTACACTTTGTTTTTGATGCACTAAAGACAAAGAGATGTATATCTTGCTCTCGATTCAATTTCAGAAAGACTGTTTTCAGATGTATGAGTGCTACTGTCACAATAAACCACATTCAGACGCTTTGTGGAGGCAGTTTTCCGACTGTGTATTCTTTCAAGTGAGTTTGACCCTTATCACAAACTGTTTACCTGGTTTAGTACTGTAACTGTAACACCCACCTTTTTATTATTATGAAGGAATGTCAGAAAAAACTAGAGCACAAACTGGGCCTTGATTCTTACTTGCTAAAACCAGTCCAGCGCCTGACTAAATACCAACTACTGCTCAAGGTGAGCTCCATTGTGGGTTTTTATTGTTTAAAACATAACTTTTAAAATGGTCTTTACTGTTAAGGAGCTGCTGAAATACTGTAGCACAGGCTCTGAGGGAACATCAGACCTGCAAGAAGCTTTAAATGCAATGTTGGATTTAGTCAAGTCAGTAAACGACTCCATGCATCAGACAGCCATCACAGGATATGAGGTAAAACTCTTGTGCTGATGGGTGGATGAATGACAAAATAATATATTCTTTATGAATTATACTTGTTGGTGCATACAGGGAGACCTGTGTGAGCTGGGCAGGATGCTAATGCAGGGCTCCTTCAGTGTGTGGATCAGCCATAAGAGAGGTGCCACTCGAATGAAAGAGTTTGCTCGCTTCAAACCTATGCAGAGGCATCTGTTCCTCTACGAGAGGGCCCTGCTCTTCTGTAAACGCCGTGAGGAACACGGAGACGGCTGTGATAAGACGCCTTCATACAGCTTTAAACACTGTCTCAAGGTGCCTCACATTCTCAGAATGCTGTTTGTGAGTGTGTGAAGTCCTGACATCCAAGTATATTACAATAAATAAGTTTGATCTGATAAACACACAGTGCATAGTCTGGCTGTAACCGTGGACCTACACTTTATTCATTGTTAGTTTATCAGTATAAATGAATGGATCAAATAGTATAGTTTGATCTGTGTTCACAGAGAATATTGTTGACAGTAAAGTTGACAGTAAATGAGTGACTAACAAATTATTTTTGTAATTAAATTATGAATTGCCACAGATTTCAGATCTATTGCACTCACTGTCAAACTCAAGAGGGCTCAGTATTTGAGTGACAGCAGCAGCTCATGATCTCTCCTTGAGTCTGATGGTGGAGGTGTTGAGAAACGTGAACATCTGCTGACAGATGTTACATGATGTAAGGCTGCTTTATGATGCTTCTGTGTTCCTGCACTGACTGTATGTCTCCTGACAGATGACTGCTGTGGGAATCACAGAGAACGTTAAAGGAGATGTCAAAAAGTTTGAGATCTGGTACAGCGGCAGAGAGGAGGTCTATGTGATTCAGGTGAAGGCATACCTGCATCTCCACTAAAAAGTATTGGATTCAAATGTCTGCTGCTGTTTGTGTTTGTGAGGCAGGCTCCTACACCAGAGGTAAAGGCAGCATGGCTGAATGAACTGCGCAGAATACTAACAAACCAGCAGAAGCTCCTTAGAGGTACAACTATTTAATGTGCAGGGCTTCTAATTGCATTTGCATATTTCAATCAATCACTGTCAATTGCATAATAAAGACGCTATATGTATATTAATATATAAAATGAAATTATGAATATAGATAAACATCTTTATTTTTTTACAGATGAGGCTTATCAACATGGCCCTATGTGTGGACTCATGCAGCTGTCTCCAGCTCTGTCAGAGAGGTCAGGCTCTTCTTTCATTGGGTTTGTTGAAGGGCTTGCGTACATTAAACACTTATTTTGACCACAGCTTCTTAAGTAGTGTGGGACAGTGTATGACAAAGCTCACTGTGTCCAGTGCTGTTTGGTTGCCTCTCCCTCCTGCTCCCCTTCCCCCCCTGCAGGGGCATGCGTCCATCCAGAGGGGTCCCCAGGGGCTGTGTGCCGGGCCTGGCTGTGTCTCTGTCTGCAGACCTGTTTCTGTGCCTTCGCTCCCGGAGCCCCCGGCCCCGCCCCCACCCTCACCGCCACTGACCTGCCCTATCGCTCAGTGGTAACTTAGTTTGGCTCTCCTCGCTCTGGCATGAACCTCCAGGCCCTGCTTAGTGCCAACCCAGAGCTACTGTGCATTGTGTCACCTGCCCATTATTAAACCTCCATCCTGGTTCATACCAGTGCGCTTTTCCTAATACTATAAACATACTTTGTTTTTCATCTATTACCATTCATAAATACGAAGGACAAAAGTGTTATATTCCTTCATTACTTTCTTTAGCTGCTGGTAATACAGTATCAGGCTCAAAGATGTTTTATTCTGCTGCTGTATTTTGAATGCATCTGAATCGTAGTCTATGCACGTCAAATCTTTTGTTGCATTGACACATAACATAACACGAGCCTGCCATTACAAGAGAAGAGAGGCTTGGCAATGGTTGCTCTGTGTGGCTCTGCTCCAGAATGGTGCCTTATGGTAAGGCTCTATCACAGGGTTGATCCTGGACACTGGACATGTGTCGAAGGATGGTCTCTGTGAGCTCTGTGCATGAATCACTATGATACCGTAACAGACCTCTTTTGGTGTTATTCTTACAGCAAGCAGCAGAGGGCATCGGTGAGTTCAGAGGAAACAGAGTCAGGCCGGAGCAGTCCAGACCCTCAGCCTAGTTCTCCGAAACAGCAAAACCGCAGGAGTGAGTTTATTAAATGAACACTAAAACAAAAATGAAATGCATAATTAGGCAGATACTTAGTAGCTTGTTCATGTCAACGAACTGTGTTGTGCTGCTGATTAAAAAATAGACATGACTTAAAATAAACTCATCTACTGAGACTGGCTCTTGCTTCTACTATTCTCATGGCACAGCAGCTGAGTGGCAAGAAAGTCGTGGGTTTAAATCTGGACAGTTGTCTGTGTGGGTGTTTGGGTGGGCGTCTGGGTGGACTTCTGACAGGTTGCCCCAGTGGCATTGAAGAATAGGTCAGTGCAGAGAATGTATTTGCCTCATGAGGGATTAATAAAATTCACCTTAACCTCAGTAAGGGGATGTGGTTATGGACCTCATGGACAAAATATTTACATTAACATCTGTTCAGGTCCAACATAAAAACTGTTTTCATCTGACACATTTTTAGGTTGGCCAGGAGCTCATCACACCACAGACATGTTCGAGGCTGTGGACGAGTGGTCTGCAGATACTGATCCTTTCCAGCCGTCTGACTCAGAGGCAGCTTCTCTGCTGACTCTGGTAAAATTCTACCACACAACAATGATAAAAAAGTAGTTATATTTATGAATGAGAAGTGTACTTTGTGTCTTAGACCCCAGGCAGTTATAAGGCTTTGGCAGACTGCCCTCAGAATGGAACTGAAAGTGTCACCATCAAGTCTGGAGACATCCTTCAGCTGCAGCAGGAGGACAAGCCCAGTCTATGGTGAGTAACTTGCTCTGACACTGCACAGGTAATTTAAAAGAAACTACCACAGCCCACAGTCTCAGATTCCCTCGATCACAGCATGTCGTTGTCAGGCTATCCAGAATATAAAGTTAGCCTTTACCAATCAATTCAGTTTCAATTTAAATCAGTCAATTCAACTGAAGAAAAACAATGAAATGATTGTAGTGTTACAACATCTCCTGTCCTTAGACTCTTCTTGTTCATGGATGAAACTGTGGGAAAAAGAAAACACCTTGAGAAGAATCACACTGATTCGCTCACTTCTTAAATTTGGATGGGGTCATATCGTGTGTATCCTAATATGTCAAGAGAAGGATTTTAAGTCCCTGTCATTCCTGTTAATAATCATGCCGTTGCATTTTGAACCAGTTGAAAACTGGACAAGACGCCAGCAGTCAAATGTTGATATAACAAATGTGTGGATTTTCTATGTCACGTTTTGGATCAGTCCAGCACTTCAAAGTATGGACTTAATTGAATATTTCAGTGCAATTTCACAGTTTCCTCCTCAAATGTGACATGCTGATTTGACTGTTGTAGGCTTGTGAAAAACCTAAGCCAGCAACAGGAGGGCTTCATGTCAACAGCCAGCCTGCAGTCAGTGTTGGTACGTTTTAGTAGAGGTCAGTCATGCAGACTAGGAGGTGAGTTCCTCTCTTAAATGTATTGTACAGTTTGGTTCTATTGTTTGAGTCATGCTTTTGCTGTTGTAGAGCCTGCTTCTCTAAAGGTGAGAAAGCTCAGCTCTCCGTAGCCTGGGTGCAGTCTGACCGTGAACTGTCTGAGGAGCTGAGTTTGAGCTGTCTGCTCTTTCACTGTGGTGCTGACTGGGCTTTTGCTGTAGTTTACACATAAAGGCAATCCTTGGACAATCAACAGCCGAGCTGTGGACACTGACTTTGTTACTGAATCAGAAACACACTGGATGTTTTCGCTCCAGACCTTCTTTTTCTGACCATTTTTCCATTGCAGCTAATTCTTGAGAAGTCAATTTGTATTTGCACATCTAAGATTTTTTTTTTTACATGTTTTATATTCTTTCTATGTAAATTATTTTACAATGTATTCATCAACTGCTTTTCAACAATTTAAATGCCAAATCACTAATATCATAGTGCATTTTATATACTTGTTTTTCTTCACAGTTTGCAAACTAATATTAGCTTTAACCTGAACTCAGAGATATTTATGAAGCACTTTATTAAGATGCATAAAAGGCCCTGTCTGTGTTTTCAGACTCTATGCACTGGTCTGTCAGTTTAAAAGCTCTCATAGAGTGTGTTTACTGCTGTATGTGAGTGTTGTGCTGCAGAGGTGACATGCCCCCTGCCTGTGGCCAGCGGTCGGTGCATCGCTGTTGCTTTAGACCAGCAGGACTGGAATCTTCCAGCCCTCACTCTGGTCCTAACTGTTACAGTGGACTCTTCTTACTCCTCATCACTGAACTGTTAGCCTGAGCTCTTCAATTAAAAGGGATCATACAGCTGACATGAAATATACCCTCTGCGTTGAACACTTAATTAAATATTGATACAGTCTTAGATGAATTTGCCACATCAAATCGAGACCCCAGTTGGAGGGATGCCTTTGATTCACATCGTTTGATATGGAAATGAGTTTTTAAAGCTGCAGGAAGTGCACGCCATGCTTTTCCTATGTTGCTAACTTATTTATTATTTTTGCTGTCATGTTGTTTCTTGATGTTGTTGTTGAATGTGTGCAGCCCAAATGGTTCGACTGCATTGTTTCTTTGTTTTTGCTTCTCTCCAATTTATTATATTTCATTGTATTAGTCAAATCCTATGCTGCAGATTTTGCACAATTTTTATTTCATTTTTAGAAAACAAAATAATATGCTTGAAAAGTGATGAATTCTGATGAGCCAAAAGGCCTGCGCCTGCTGCTGATTGTTCATAAAAAACTGCACAGCAAATGATCTGGAGCAGTCAGTGTCTTATTGTAAATGATTTCATCTGGCTTTTTTGTACTGGGCAAGTGCTGTATTATGAAATAAATATGTATTTGATATCACTGAGATGTAGATCCTTTGATTGATTGTAATTCATGAAAATCATTTTGAACACACAGTACACTGCTGCTATTCAAATTACTAAAGGGTTTATTTTAACAAAATATGAAATTGCTTGGCGTCCGATTTATGTCTCAGTAACATTGTCAAAGTGGTCGTCCACATCAGATTCCAGTGCGTGTTTAGTGATTCCCATCACATACTTGATCCAGTTGTAGTAGTATGACACTCTGGTGTAGACCCCGTATTTGCCCTCTTTGGCACACTCCTCCCCCCAGCTCACGATGCCTGTCAGGAACCATGTGTCCCGGTGCATGTTGGCATGTGGACCTCCGCTGTCCCCCTGACAGGCGTCTTTGGCCTCGTCAAAGTAACCCGCACAGAACATGACGGGGGTGATCCTGGCGCTGCTGCTCTCTTTGCATTGGGTCCGGTCAGTGAATGGTACCTCCACCAGCTGCAAGACTCTAGACATAGAGCCAAGGAAGCGCATTCGGCCCCAGCCGCTCACTGTAGCTGGAGAGGTTCTCCTCACCAGAGCCTCTGTGAAGGCGCGAGGCCCCACACATATGGGTCTCACAGTAGAAGAGAAGGAGATTTGGGTTTTTAGATATAACAGGGCAATGTCATGATTGTACAGGCTCTCACTGGCGTTGTATCGTGGATGTATGTAGCGTTCCAACACTTCATGATCCTGCTCTGTGCCTTCTTTGATGAAGAGGTCAAGCTCCCCTGTGGAGAAAAAACAAAAATCCACAATACTTTCTTCTTTTGATATAATATATCAACCCAAGTTTAGTCAGCAGACTTTGTCTCTCTTACCCACTCGAATAATAAAGGAGTCTTGAGGCTCCACTATGCAGTGAGCAGCAGTGATAACCCACTGGCGGCTTAGAATCGACCCTCCACAGAATACGCGGCCACTTGAACGGTCTATCAGAGCGACCTGAACATACAAGGGTAGGACAGTTATACCAACAGTACATGTGTATTGCTAAGCTGGAGGAAAGTTTCCCCATATAAGCAAGTGTTCAATTTACATATTTTGCAAAAATGATGAATTTAATTATATAAATGAGTAAACATGACAGACTTGCAGACCTCAAGGCATTGCTTCCAAAAGTTCTACATAATAATAATTTAAGTGATTGATTAGAAATAAAAGAGCTTATAATGCTGTGCTGCCCTCTACTGTCCTGGCTGGAGTCTGAACTGCTGTTCACCGTCAAAGCAATGCAGCTTTTATTACTTTGATTGATGCATTGTATGCATGATATCACAAGAGTTTTTAAGTAAAAGTATCAATATTCACACTATGAATTATAGAGAGGGCTGGTTCAACTATAGGAAGTAGTTTAGAGACTCTGGTTGAGGTAGTGGAGCAGCAGAAACTCAACAGGATGGATGCTATACTGAACAACATGGACCATCCCCTGAATTCAGCTTTTGAACAACAGAGAGCAGACAGTGAGTCTGAGATCAGTGAGCTGCAGGACAGAACATCACAAGAACTCTTTCTTCCCGACTACCATAAGACTGTACAATAAGGAGGTTTATGGCAGATGAATATTTGAAGAGACCTACAATCTGAATTTCCCCTTGGGGATAAATCAAGTATTTTTGATTTGATTTGATTTTGATTTTGATTTTAATTCGATTGATTGATTTTGATGTGCGACCACTAAAACACAACATCTGAGCTTATCTCAGACTGTAAGATTAAAGTTCAGTCTCACCTTGAACAACTTTGTTTTAGCCCGTTCGACTTTAACCCTCTGCCATTTTTTAATACTCATACACTTCATATGTCTTAGCATAAGCTTTCATGTGATGTCTTTAATATCTGGATGTTTCTGGGTGGCGTGCATCTTACCTGCCAAGGGATCTGCCCTTCAGAGACTATTTGCCCCCCTACAATACGTTTGGACGCGCTCCCTGGCTTCTCAGTTGGGGGCGCTGTATTGTTGAACGCCACTCTCCTTGGCTCCTCAGTTGGGGGCGCTGTATTGTTGAACATCACTCTCCTTGGCTCTTCAGTTGGGGGCACTGTATTTGTGAACACCCATTGGGGCAGTTTAATAACTGGATAAGTGCCCGTAGATGTGTTTATGTCCAGAGAAGGAGCTGCTGGCGTTGTGGTGATGTTGTCTTTGGACAAGGACCTCTTGACGACCTTTATTAAATCTAACAGGACTGTCCTACCGCATGGGAATTCATCTAGAAATAAAAATAACTTAAAGTATAAAAGTAACTTATAATATATAAATAAAATATTGTTGACGTGATAAATAACATGTATATTACCTTCTGGTTCGCAGTCCATCCCATTCTCCAGCAGTGTATAACCCAGTGCACAAGAGCATTTGGCCCCAAAGGTGCCCATAGACTCACAGAAGTGCATGCACTGCCCATTGTTCACATTACATCTTCTGGCTACAACTATAAAAAACATAGAAATGGATGGAACAAATTCAAGAAAGTGCATGCATGAACAAAAACACTTTCATCACACAAGTCAGACAGTTGTTTTCAGTGTAATACTGTGTATGGATTTTTGTTTAATTGAATTATTATTGTACTATGAAAAAAAAAATAAAAATTGTACAGTTATTGTCTTTCAAATGTATTTTAACGGAACTCATCTTTGAATTTGAAATGTTCTTATTTTGATTATTGATCTCTTACCTATCTCACAATGGTGTCCAGTAAAACCAGTGCCACACAGGCAGGTGTAGTAGCCAATGTAGTCTTTACATGTTCCCTGGTTCAGACATGGACTAGATGCACACTGGTCACCATCTGAGACAAGAGAAAAATGTACCTGTTTCAGCATCATGATAATGCAACACCCTTAAAGAAAAGTAAAAAGTAAAAAGATATATATTTTGACATATAGCTTATTATAGCCATTATGACACACTATAGACTTGGGCCTGGAATGGGCCACACGGGGGACTATTCCCCCCAGACAAAACAATAACATCTCTAGATGTCAGGGCCTCCACTAGAACAGTTACACGTGCACTTTCAGTTGAACCTTTTTACTAAGGACCTCTGGCCTGGGATCCAGAATGGTTCTGTAAAGCTGGAAAAGTGTGTATTCTTAGCTGGCCAGACAAATGGATCTCTCCTGGACAGACACTACAGCAGCTTCTAGTCTACTGCCACCACTGCTACAACTCACACTTACGAGGTGAGTATAAAAATGTGTTCCTGACAGTGCGTTTCGTACCTATATACAAGGACCAGAACTCCATCTACAAAACACACAGTTAATGCACTTCAAACAGACGAATATTTTATCCAGACAAGACGCCCGTATCCACCGTTTTCTCGTCGTTCTCGAAGGTCTCTCTGGCCTCCTCCAGGTCACACTTCTCCTCTATACACTCTCTCTCCAGGTTTCCCTCCAACACCTCCTCCAACAGCCCGGTGTTGTGGCGTTTGTGACGCTGTAGAACGGCGTGTGCGGTTTGGACCGTCAAAAACACAGTATCCGCCACCGGGGCTGGGACAATAAAAAACATATTATCCAATAGGTTTAATCACAACAACTCTTAAGAAGGATGTCGCGTTCAACAGAAAGAGCTACGCTTCTTTACCTCCAGAGATCAGTGAATGGCCCACAAGCACCACAAACAATTGGTGCAGTAAAAATGTAGCCATTTCAAACAGTTACTGGCTTTTCGCCTATCAATCCAAAGTACAAATCTTTATTTGTTTAAGCCTACTATTCTACTTTTGCTGTAGTCTTGAATTTGAACCACAAGATGGCGCAATTACTTCATTCTATTCTGGCAGTAGACTCAAGGATCTCATGGTTCCGTCATTTCAAATCGAGAAGACTATTCTACTTGACCTTCAAGTGATCATTTCTAATGTTTGATGGGTCTTGCCTATAATTTGTACAGTAGACCGTCACTGTGAGAAACTGTTATGCACTTCTGTAGGCCCACTGCTTTTCTCCCGTAGTGCCAATGGACCTGTGCAAATTTCTGGACCTGTGCGTGTCTCTGGACCTGTGCGTGTTTCTGGACCTGTGCGTGTTTCTGGACCTGTGCATGTTTCTGGACCTGTGCGTGTTTTTGAACCTGTGCGTGTTTCTGGACCTGTGCATGTTTCTGGACCTGTGCGTGTTTCTGGACCTGTGCGTGTTTTTGAACTTCTGCACATTTCTGGGACCTGTGCATGCTTTCGGGGACCTGTGCATGCTTTTGGGACCTTTGTGTGATTTCTGGACCTGTGCATGTCTCTGCACTTGTGCAAGCTTTCTGGACCTTTGTGTGCTTTCTGGACCTGTGTGCGTTTTCTGGACCTGTGTGCGTTTTCTGGACCTGTGTGCGTTTTCTGGACCAGTGTGTGCTTTCTGGACCTGCGTGTGCTTTCTGGACCTGCGTGCGTTTTCTGGACCAGTGTGTGCTTTCTGGACCTGTGTGTGTTTTCTGGACCTGCGTGTGTTTTCTGGACCAGTGTGTGCTTTCTGGACCTGTGTGTGTTTTCTGGACCTGTGTGTGCTTTCTGGGACCTGTGTGTACTTTTTTCCAGTTCCACACAGGCTCTCTTGGCGTGTTCCGACACAGATGATGCTGAAGTTATGATGTAGTAGCACTGCTGACTCAGGGACCACAGAAGGCTGAAGTACCAGGGCCTGCAGCTCAAACCCCCCACAGGGACTCTGCACTCGTCTTCAGTGTTGGCGACTATCACAACCAGCCATTTATATTTCAGCAAATCGTTAAAGACCTCAATTATTCATACCGGAGTAAATAACACTGTCTGCTTGATGTAAGGGCCTTTATAGATCATCCCCACTAACAGGACTGAATTAAAAAGGGGCTGACTTTAACTGGGAGATGTCAGTGGCATCTTTTTATTTTCAACCTACTTCCTATATTCAAAAAGGAAAAATATTGAAAATGCTCAGGAACTTTACCTGTATAGTCAGTCAGTATTGTTAGTGCATTCAAATGGTGGCTGGGAGCTAGAATTTTGCAAGAAAAACATTTTAAAAGCATGTGCTGATTTTTATTTCTACTTCCTATGCAAACTTTGTGAATAATTTCTTTTTAATGTTTTGCTTAGTAATTAAAGGTTAAAAATTGAAATAAAAAGAAAATATGCACAGACGTGTAGATTGTGTAGGATGCCAAAAACCTAATGTAATAATATTAACATACAGAACAACCTCCGAGCTAAAGCAGGGACAGCGATGGCGGGAGTTTTTCGAACACTGACAAAGGGTTTGAGCAGTGAGTGATGAGGCCTTATATAGACATTTATACAGCTGTACAATAAATCACACTGGTCTATTGATTTACATCCTCCTCCCTGACGTCTCTGTCTCCTCTGCTTTTTGGCACAAAGTCACAGACACACAGTCAGATCCAATCAGAGCTGTCACTGGTGGATTCAGAGAGACACCCGAGACTTCCTCACTCATGTTGATTCTTAGGTAACTTGTCTTGCACTTTTGAACTTGGAAATAGGAAAGAAATACTTACAAAATTGCTGGAGTGTGCCACAAGAAGTCAATGAAGAATCAGATTAACAAATCATGGGATTGGTTTTTTTTGTTTTTTAATTATTATTATTATAACATACATTTTTTTACAGTATTTTTTGCCGTACAATAAAGGAATTTTGTATAGCAAACAACACATTCACCCTTTGAACCTTTGAACCAGTTTAATCCCTGTTTGTGTAAAATTAAATAAATAAATACTTAGATAGACAGACAGATAGATAGTAGATAAATTCAGATAGATGAATCATCAGTGACTGTTATTTAGCAAGGGCCCAGTATAGAAAGGGGCGTTCCTACTGTCTGTAATGTGCATTTTTCATACAGGAAACACGTAGTGCGGACACACTGAGATGGTTTGTACCCAGGGCCCAGGATTTCGTGCTGCACTCCTGTCTGGTTCTGTGAAGCGTGATAGTGCAGTTGTGCTTTTGGCTGTGAGATGTGCAGCCAGCCTTCATGACAAGTGTAAGTGTATGGCTTCTCTGAATGTCAGGAGCTTCTACAGCACTGCTCAAACAGAAATGATGTCTCTTTTTGATAATGTGCTTTTGTGCTATAATTCAGACAGCTTTATAGTATTCAACGTGCCTAATGAAGAATTCACAACCAGAGGACATGGCACTTTGTCAGCTGCAGTGACACATGCACATCACATCCCCTGACTTTGTGACAGAAGAGATATAAAAATGTGATGTGGGGAAGGGTCAAGTCGATTACGTGCTGTAAAACATAACTGAAATACAGCCACACCTCTGGACCATGACCCCTCTGCTATAAATAACCAGATGACCCCAGGATGACCTCTGCCTCCCAGGTCAGTGTGCAGAGCTCCATTCTGAGGTGATGAGATGAATGACCAAGTTTAACAGTCCAGGCACCGGTGTTGACGGAATCCATCACTTTTATGAGCAGCCACTGAAGCTACAGCCACCTCCAAACACAACTCACGCCCGACAACACACATGCCTTTCATTTATGGAAGTCCTTGGTTTTAAGCACAGTTCTTTACTGTGATTATTACTTCATTATTTGGTTTGTCCATTTGTCATAAATGTTTTACATGTCATTTCCTTGACACAACAAAACAGATATATTAAATTACTTATTGCTTATGTTCTATTTTGTGTGAATAAATAATGTGTATGTTTTATTGTAATTAATTTTCATATAAAATGCAAATCATTTTATACTTTTCTATTCTTTTGGTTTATTGGTCTTATTCTTTTTCCTGCCTTGGGATGAGCACAACCTGGCGAAACATTTCTTCAGTCTCAAACCTTGAACGTGCAGAGAATATGAGCTGGAGGTTGGAGAGTGATCGAAAAAATACATATTCTTTGTGAACTGGGTATTTCAGTTATAAATCCCTAAATCAAGACAAAGAGTTAATCAGTAGTGTTTGCTTTGTTTGTGGCTTGGAAACAGTTCCAAATGTTTCAATGTCAGATGTGGTGAGTCCCCAGTGTCTTTTCATGTTGGAGCCGGTCATTGCTTTAGGTGATGGTGCACTTTTTGGGCTGAAAACTCCTGTGTTCAGCAGACGGCATGGAGGTGACTGCAACTGTGCAGCTCCAGACCAACTGTTGGGTAAATGTAGCAGAGTGGAGTGGGCTGGCGTCCTGCTGCAAAGGTCAAAGGGCACCACAGGCCACAGGCACAGTATGAACACTGCTCACTGACATTTAGACGGCTTTAACCCTTCCAAGCGCTCACATTCAAAAACAATCAAACGCTTGCCAATTCACATATCGTATTTCAAATGAGATAAAACTCACATATGAACACAATGTGGTATTCAAGCAGCACACATAACATACAAAACAGAAAAATAAAGAAAAAATATCTTTGTAGGCATCGATCCTCTCTCACAATCAAGTGAATGCTGTGACCTGACTTTAACTCAAAATGTTCAATCCTTATACCTCTGAATGATATGTGTTGGTAGTTTCAGACAATTTTATGCCCCTGTATTTTGTGTAAAGACATTTCACCTTTGCCCTCCCCCTGCGTGACCTCTGGCCCCATAGCATAGTGGCCATCTTTTGTGTCCTATTGATTCTGTCTCATTCATTCTGCACTTATGGTGATCTATCAAAGTCTTAAAATACCCTTTCACTCCACAGCAGATCTTATTGAGCAGCCTCATGATTTAAGTAGTCAGTAAATCAACTAACAATATAATACACCAAGATCCTCTTAAAAATGCTTTACATAACTTGCGTTGATTAAGGCGACATCAGTTCGTTTTGTACTTGGAATAGTATATTTTTACTCTTCAAAGCAGCAACACTCAAGGAGACACAGTGTGCTCTAAACATCTCAGGGAAGATCTGAGCATGTCAAGAAAGTTTAAAGGGGGTCCTGTTTCTGCTAAAAATAGAAAGCTTATAGATCCAGTAACCATCAGCCCCCAGGTCTGTTCCCCTCAGTGCCACGGAGAGCAAGAGCTGCAGGAGATGTGACATAAGCCCCAAGGAGAGCACACTGGACACTCCACTGAGACACTGTGTCGAAGAAGTACAGTGGTTATAAGAGGAGAAGCAGACAGCAAATTGGATCAAACAAGTTTTCTTATCAACTTTAAAGAGCAAGCTTCAACTTTAAAAGGTAAAAATACATTACTTTTGTCTAATGCATATGTTATAGTATGATTAAAGCTGGTGTCAGTCAATCAGGAATCCAGATCTCTTAAAGCTGTCATTGTAGTGAGAAACTTGCCATGTTCCTTCACAAAAGCAGTGAGCAGATCAGATTTATGTGCCCAAAACTTTTCTCAAATGGTTATTGCTAGAAATATCTGCCTACTGCTTCAGTGTTGTGTTCTGTGCAATTATTCAGGCATTAATATTGTGTGGAATCTAAAATACATGATTTGTTTAAATGAATTGTATGTCTAATGTCAAACATTGTTATTTTGACTTAATGAATGAGAATTATAAGCCAGTCATTATTCCCTGCCCGTCCATCATTATCATCATGCAGACAATGAACAATACAATGCAAAGCTCTGCAAAGGTTATGGAGAATAGAGTGTGCGTCTCCAAACGTGGTCACCTCCAAAGGCAACTACATAGACAAATCCCTTTCTCACGGCGCGTATGGAGCTCCTTTCTCTCGTAGACTCCGAACCACACTGGACTGGAGTCAAACAGCAAGCGTCCGCGCGGCGGTGTGAATGTGACGCCGTGACTGGGGGAGCGCTCTCACGTCGTATCCTGTTGATTCCGCTCACCGTGCGTGCGTTTACAGAAGCACAGCCACTGTAGGGTAGCCTCAGACGAGGGGATTCACTGGATGGCATTTCACGCACGGTTTGTTTGTAGATAGCGTTTCAGCTGTTGATTTTGTGTCGAGCTCGTGTGCGTAAAAACATAGAGCCCTAGCTGAGGTTTTCGTGGTTTTCTTTGCGACAGAGAAGGCCGTTATTTTGTTCTATTCATAATAACTAGATTAATGGTGGGAACAGCTCCTTTCATCAATGTGCATTGATGTAGCGGGAACCGCGGAGGAGATAAGGTAAGAAGATATGATTCAGGGGGTAATCTGTGCGCTTCGGTGTTTTGACTATAGTGAGATTTTTGTTGCGTGGTGTGGGATTTCGGACGACATCATCTCATATCACTGGTGGGCAATTGTACGCAACTTGTGACCAGAGGTCCTCATGCGCTATTGTCTCCCAGTGATTCCACTACAGAGCAGAATGTGAGAGTAACGCCGCGCTTTTCCTTACAGAAACCTTATCTCAGCACCGGGAATCTCTGGGAAGGATTTCATTGAGGACGGTGGGCTCTTAAAAGGATATCGATTCTTGTCTAAACCGGGACTTACACATCCAAACTGGGATCTATGAGCGGCAAAGTGGCGAAGCCTAAAGAAGACAAGGATGCTTCCAAGGGTAAGAGGAAAATCCCTCCTTCTGCATCAGTAGAAGTAGGACTGTATTAAATTTTGTTTACCACATCTCCATCATTCATTTTGCATGGCACCGGAGAGATGACTGAAATAACCAAGCAGCAACAGAGCATCCCCAGCACGATGCATGTGAGCCGCTGCTGTTTGAGAAAAGAGCAGGTGCAGCTGCTGTAGGCCTATGCACTGCACCATGTGTTGCCTTAGACCACATGCATTAACAGACACACACAGCAAACAAAAGAGGAGGGAAAGATTTGCTTTGTATTCAGAGCCAAACGACGCTAGTGAACATTTCTGAGCCGTCGCTTTGTGTTTCTTTTGCGCATTCAGCGAAACATCTGCACGGCGAAAAGCCTCGTTCCTTCTCGAAGCCCCGTTCATGGCTCATGGCGTCAGAAACAGCCTTTTAGCCCCAGAACAGGGAAGTCAAGGAAGTAAACTGCCTTTGCATTGCCATGGAGACAGAGCGGAGACGGGGTTGCCAGAGAAACGTGGCGGGACTAATCAGTCCAGGGACGAGCACGACACTTTACGCACTGCCACACACGTTACTCCACCTTTTGTCTCAGTCCGCTCTTTACTTTAAACAAAACGAAAAAAAGGAGAAAAAATACTCACGTAGTCCTATATTCATTTGCATTAATTGCAGCATAAATGATCTGTTTATTGTGTGTAGTCTAGTTTGTCAAGTGAATCATAAACAGATGAATATTCTATTGTTATTGTGTAATTAGAAGCTTGATATTTGCCTGGTCGTTTACTCCATTAGCTCTTCTCACTGTCAGGTCTTTGTCAAAGGAGCTCAAGAGAAATCACTTAACACTTTCAGAGGTTTATTACGGCAGCACGACTTGATAATGTGTGTTAAATGCAATGTACACTGTCATTCCAACTTGTTATATTCATCAGACAGGCACTGATGTATTTATATAGGAGATTAATATGGCAGTGCATCATTGATTACTGCTTGTTATTAATTATTTTCTTAATGAATACTCTTCGATCAGAGCCAAGCATCCACATAGAATGTCTGTTCTCAGATTAAGATGGCACGAGTGTGTGCAGTGCTGCTGACATTACCCAGGGGAAGAGATGTGAGCATTAACCTCTGCTTATCTCTATCTACCTCTAGAAATCAATGGCATTTGTTGAAAGATGACTCCTTTAAGCCTTTAGGCAGCACAATCTTCAAAAACAAATACTTTCAATGAATGCCAGAAACAAGGCTCTTGATGGGATGTCCTGCAGCGAGGGTAAGCAGGTGGCAGCTGCCCCTGCCTCAGACCTGGATGGCACCAGGCTAAACCCGGAGCGGGTGTGCCAATGCTGCTGAGCACATACCCCACCAATGATTCAGGGAAACAGGCCATTAAAGACGCAGCCATCTGCTCACTCCTGTGTCTTTTCCTGCGGGCTCAGCGCCAACCAAAGCTCTCGCCTCACACCTAATTTGTTCAAATCTACACTAATGTTACGCACATAAACAAGTAGGTTTATAATGAGTTATCATGTCTCTATGCAATTACATTCTGTGTTTGGTTTAAAACAAAACAACAATTTTGACACGTATTTATTTATCAGTTAAGAATTTGAATTAAGAGTTCGTTTTCCCCTCAGCCCCAAAAGTTTCTCCTTATGCAAGCAGAAGACTAAAATAGGTGGGTGTTTCCTTGTTCCTGGAGAGCCCGAGTTCAGAGACAGATTGGCCGTGCTTTTGCTTACTCAGGATGGTCCTTCCTGTAGTGTGCACGTGGGACAGACGCTGCGGAGTGGGCACAGGCTGGGCACAGGTTGAACACAGGTTGAACACAGGTTGGGCACAGGGCGTGCACTGGGCTGTAAGTGGAGCATCAGGCATAAGACTTTCCTGTGTGTAACATTTTGTCAGTTTATTGTAATACAGTTATTTTCGGTTTATTACTAAACAGTAATGCAACATGTGAAACAAAGTGCTTTTATTGTACAGTAACACACCATTACAAGTAACTCAAATAAGTCTGGCTGGGATGAACACTTTCAAGTATCTGATGTACAAACCTTTGACTCATTATTTATGTGAAACTTAGTTCAGCAGTGTTTGTTAGTTTTATATGTATCTCAGTCAGACAGTCCAGAGCCTTGTTTGTTCATATCTGTTAATATACCACCAGACATGATTCCATATTTAAACTTCAGTCTCAGTTAGTCTTATGGTGTTTCACATTAACTTACTGATCAGTCTCCTTATGTCTCTATTTCCTTCCCCACATTAGACCTTCACTTTTTCCCATTTGGAAAGAATAAAGCCTCATTTACATTTTTATGCTGCTCAATATGGCTTTTATACTGCTGTTTTATGGCACTTTGGTGATGGTGCATTTCTGCAGTCAACAAGTTCTTAGCCTAGCGCTCTTCATGTGCACTTGTCTTTGATAGACTCCTCCCCTCCACAGACTCCTCCCCTCCACAGGCTGACACTGGCACGCCTGCCACTGGCCGCCCGGGCTT
>KN474779.1:26611-41334 GCA_000787095.1 Periophthalmodon schlosseri
GGATTCATGCCTGTGGATTCATGCCTGTGGATTCAGCCCTGTGGATTCATGCCTGCCTCACATTGCAGCTTTGAGTGCAGCAGGAGGCATAACTCTTGCATATTCACTGCAGATGAATCTCTTCTGAGGCTGGACTCAACACTTGAATCAATACATACCAAGACAGGAGTTTAGCTCGCATCATTTATCACACTATAGACAGCTCTGTACACCACCCCCTGACACCTGCACCGTCGACCACACAGGCTGCAGATCAGTTAGACTACATTCAGATATTTGTGCACTTTATTTCAAGAAGTTAATCATCACTATTGCCTGTAAATGATTGGGCCATATGCCCCAAAAGGCGTATATGTAATGTTTTTACATACAATACAATACTGGAGTGATTTGCAGTGGCAAATTGTTAAGTACTTTGTTATATCATTATCACACTAATCTGTGCTTCATGTTGCTTAATTCAGTGGTTATGAAATGCCCAGTGTTTGTGTGTGAGTGTATTTTAGTGCTGGGGCGATGATTGACGTTCAGTGGCGGCTCAGTTCATGTGAACACTGATACTTTACACCAATACATGCTGGACACCATCTGCTACAAGAGGTCATCACACGGGGTCTTCACTTTCTAGAGCCAGAGACTGCAATCACACCATTTACACTTTATATATGGCACAGAGCATAGACTGTAGAATGTTTCTCCATTTTAAACCCTGGATGGCCGTTCACTGGAAGAATGGATCACATCTGCCACTTTGTAGAAGTAAATGAAATAGGTTTATTATTTTGTATGATACATTTATTTGCCTGAAATCTAAATATACATTTTTATTTGCTCCTCTCATACTGGAAACAAACTTAAAGCTGCACCATATAACTTTTCTTGTGGATGGTCCTTCACCTGCTATCGCTTTGCCTGGAATGTTCCAAAGTATGGCATTAATGCACGTATCTTGCCTTTGTTGCATCATGGATGTTTTTACCTAGAGTACCTTTACCTGCTGTTGCCTCTCCACAGATCTGACCTTGAAATTGGTCTGGTGGTGTCATTTGCTTGTATCTATGAAGACAGATATGTTTAATGCCATACTCTGAAACATTCTAGGCAAAGCAATACAATCTTCATGGAGAAAAGCAAGTGACGAACCCTCCACCAGAAAAGTGACTTAGTACACCTTTCAATCCTGTAAACACTGCTTTGCTCTGAGCTCCATTGGACTGTTGGAGATGCCTCTTGTTGGACCACTGCACTGGAGCACACTCTCACACAGTGTCTGCCCTGCCCCTCTCTCTGCTCACTTTCATGCCCGCTCATGTTTGGAGTGTTCTCAGTCGGCTGTCGGCTTGGGTTTCCACACGACACGGCGCCTCTCTGATGGGCCAGCTCCCGGGTTAGGCTCAGTTTGAGATAATTGATGTTGCCGCTAGTCAAGGCACGCTGCTTTAAAAAGGTTAATGGGTGTCCTCAGATGACCCCGCCCAAGTGACACTCGAAAATGTTAAAAGACTTCCAGATGAAATGGCTGATATTATCCGGTAAAGCTCCAAACACCTGACAGCTCTGTTGCATTAGTCAGCCCGAGCCGGTAATCCTCACAGCAGCATGTCTTTTGAGGTAAAGCCTTTTTGAGTGCTGCCCTTCTGCTCCAGTGGGACAGCGTGTGGTCAGGATCTACCGACACGCACAACACTGAAGGTCCTATATTACGCGAAATTGACTCTTGTGAGCTTTAAGCCATGTTATAATGTTGTTATCTCCTCAAAAACACACCTGGAGTTGTGTTTTGTTTCATTCCCACATGTTTGAGTAACCCTTTATTATTTGTCTGTTTCATCTTCAAAGCTCTAAATGCTCTGTTCCACCTGGTGATGTCATCAAGTGATAGTTTTCAAGTTAACAGCTACCTTTTACCTTTTCTTCAGTAGAGATTGGCAACGGTAGGGCTAAAATGATCCAGATGATTCTAATGAAGGCGTATGGAGTTTAAAAACACAGTGGAGCACTTCCTGTATTACCACATGACATCACAAGGCGGAACGGAGTGTTTTCAGTTTGAGAGAAGAACTCAGCCTAAATGTGCAGGGTTTGTGAGTTAAACATGTGTGAATGAAACAAAACACTGGTATGTTTGTGATGAGGAAACAACATTATAACATAGATCAGAAAATAGTGTAATATAGACCTTTAAAGAAGAATACTCCATCTGCAGTTTCATGTACAGTATACAAATAGATATAAACCAATTATTTTACAGTTTCCTCTTGTTGGCAGCCTATTAAATTGAGTTAATAATAAAAATGGACTAGTCTAACCCATTTGTTGTTGTATTTCTCCTACAGTATCATCAGTTGTAATCCTGACATGTTTGCAACCTCAAGTCTGCCACACATAAATAATCAAAGGACAATTCTTTCTAGTGTTTTTCCACAGTTGCACATATGAAACTAATACTGTCTCTCAAATAATCTCGTTTAGTCTCATCAGAATAATGGGGTCAGATCAGCAAAGGGGCTGATAGTGTAGGTGTGGGATTATGCAGTACCTGTGTATTAAATGTGGATTACGGCATTTTTACTCTCACAGATGAAACTCCCCAGTTAATCCATTTTAATACCCCATAATTGTTGAAAGTATGTTAGACTGCTCTAGTAGGGCATCTAGTGATTACAACGTTTGCCCTTAAATATTCCCAGTTGATGATTCCCAGTTCTGACCTAAATATTGTTCTTGTGTCCTTGGGCAAGACCCACACTGCTTGACTGTGCTTCACATAATCAAACAAAGCCTTGACAATAATGTGTAGGATTTTGAATACAATGAGGGTCAAATAGAGGCAATTGCAACTTTCAGGTTTTAGCAAAAGCCACAGTTGTAATCACAGTTGACAAGTTACAGAGATGTGGTTAGTTCAAGTGTAAAATGACCCTGAGTTAGGGATCTGAGGCAGGTCTGTGTTCTGGGGCTCTTTCCGTGATATTTAAAGGGCTGAAAATCATGTAGGGCACAAAGGGTTTATGGTATGATTGATATGTTTTAAATCACTTTCAGGATTCATAGGGCTGAGCTTGGCACTGAATAAGATTGAAGTGACTGCCAAACACACAGCTGAAGCAGTACTGACTTGGATAATAATGTGCAATTTTAAGATCATTTCCTTCTTGAGTTGATCTTAAGTGTCAGACTATTTTGTACTGATTCCAAAGCTGTATTTTACTGGAAGTTTCATCAAAATTTGGATGAGGATGAGTATATGTGGTATGTTTGCTATGTGTGTGAGTTTATTAGATATGTACGTATACATTCACAATCAGCATGGAGAAACTGTAGGTATTTTAATAGTTTTAAACGTTTGAAGAAAGGGCTGCTGGCACAAATATAACAGGGAACAGATTAGGTCAAAGTCATCCAAGCGTTTCCGTAAAGGATACGCAATGGCTTTATAAGAGCGATCGGCATCACTGTCATTTTGCTCAGACCCTAAACTTTATATATCAGAATTATGGTAGAAATAAGTGGCACAGTTTCTAATGGCTTTATGAATATATCCCATAGTTGAGAAAATGGTCACAGTAAGTCTCTGAACAACAAAACACCTTCAGAAATACATTCAAGAACAAAATGTTGGGTTGGTGCATCGACTGCGTTCACACAAGGGTGTATTTCTTTATATGAGGACTTGGAGGTGTTTGACAGAATATGCTTTTCCAGTCTCGTCTCATTAATTAAGACCTGGACTGATCCCAGTACCTCCAAGCAGCTGCAGTGCTCTCCCGAGGTTAATACTATTGACCCTATTGATCTCTTAGACACTCACTGGAAATAGCCATTATTGGGATGAATCTATGACCAGGGCCTGTGGGTAAATGCCAGTGCATGAAGGCATTTGAAGAAGTGAGATTTACTTTAGAACTGACTGAAAGGGCAAAGCGTCATGGGAAATAACAGAAAGAAGCAGACATGAGTTATTTATTGTAGCAATTATCATGGATCTGTAACTGTATCTTAAGGGTTAATTACTGTGTCAAGTGCGAGTTTAGTTATTCCACTGACCATGTAATCAAATGAAAAAAAAAATCACTGTTATTTTTTTAAGCGTGACTTTTTCATTTATAAAGACTAAATTAGGACTCACTATGTTTACATGTGCGTCAGAAAAACAGATAACTGGCCTCCGCTGATTTAAACAGAATGTAAAATCTCCCAGATCACATAAGCACGACTGGAGACTTCCATCTGTACTCAGATCCCCGCTGCACGCAACAGCGCAGTCCGATCACACTAGGAGCAGACTAGGAGAGGCATTCAACTGCATAGGTTAATATAATATAAACAACCAGGAAAATATAAGACACGTGTTTGGAATGCAGAGCGGGGCAAGAGTAGTCTGACCGGTTTGGGGGCATTAAATTGGGTTGTTTAGTGCTCTCTGTGTTCTCTGTGCATGTAAACATATTGACTCATACAAAACTTTGACTTGTGTCTCCTTGGACAGAATGTAATTAGAACTTTTATCTTCCTCTCAAGTCAGATCCTGCCTCCCTGCAATATTTCGGTCCACATTGTGTAAAAGTGACAAAGTGTTAAACTTGAATGGACCCTCTGTTTGGTGGATGTGAGAACAAATGGCAAGCCAAGACATTGTTAAAGACAGATGCTAAATATAGCTGCAGTCTTTCATTGGTTCCTGACGGCACATTCACACAGCAGTGAGTATCATAGCCGCTTCTGCTGTGGCTCATAAGGGACACATCATTTACATAATGAGATGCTGCCACGGCAACAAAGCCCCAATAAGCAGAGCGTCTTTGAGTCACGGGACGGGTATAGCGAGGTGCGTCCCGTGTTCATACTCTTGATGTGCTGAGAGGTGCGCGGCTGGAACACATTCACCCAGGAACATATGCTCCAGCCCGAGGGAACAGGCCCATGTGGAGAGAAACATTAGATTATTAAAACACTCTATGTAAATGCCTTTGCTGCGCAGGCAAGAGGTGCACAGTTGGAGGATTGACAGCTTTTCTTGAGATGAGTTGTGACGGAAATCAACTTTCTCTAAATACGTACACTGCCAGTCAAAGTTTGGACACAAACTCTCATTCAGTTATTTCTTTATTTTTACTACTTTCTACAGTTTAGATACATACGGAAGACATCAAATATATGAAGCCAGATATATGGAATTAAGAGGAAGAAGTTTTTTTTTTCTTTTGTTTTGATGTATATAAAATGTAGAAAGTACATAAAGAAAAAGAAAATAAAAACCTGATTACCCTGGTGTTATCTGTCTCCACATTAGCAGTGATTTGCATAGTTTGGCTCTGTACCAAATGCTCAACATGACCCAAGTGTTTGGAGATGTGCAGAATACAGAAATACTTGAATTATCTTGTCACATTAAAGCTTTGTATGAGGTGTTATCTTATTGATTAGGTACAAGTGTATTTATAAACTGATTACACAAGCCATCTGGATGACATCATAGATAGAGCAGAGTGGATGAGCGGAGAAGAGGACGGGACCAAACAGTGTAACAGTGTTGTGATTTATTGATGCCAATGTCAGCATGAAATTAGTATCTCAACCTTTGTCTGTGCGGTGGAGGCTCCATCAGACACACAGATCTCACGATAAGAGGAAATCAGGATTTACTTTGGGATGTTCATTGTAGCCAAAAGAATGTTACACTAGAAAAAAGACAGTTTGTTTTCATCTTGACTTGTTAGTTGATTTGAAGAGTTTGCCCAGATGCCCTCCCAGATGCAGCCATCTTTATACTTGGGGTGACTCTGGGTATCTCTGGGTACTCCCTGCATATCCTCTCTTTCTCGCTTACTGTTTAAATTCTCCAACCACCAGCCAACTACAACTATAATCAATGAATTCTATGTGCAAGGCAGTAAACTTGTCTATCTCCATGGAGACGAGGAGATGGAAGTTACAGGTCTGATCTGTGGAGAGTGGCAAAAGCTCACATTATAAGAATTCATGTTTTTCAAGGTATTTTTGAGCAATAAAAACGTCCGTAACGAAATAAATTATAGATCAACACTGCAGTACAGTGGAACGATCCAGCCAAAGCAATATTGTCTGTAAGAAGACAAGCGTATGGCAGATCAGAAATGTTACAAAATATCAAAATATCTCCACTGATAGTAACCGTTCAAATCCACAGCTCTTCAGTGTGTGTGAATCAGCCTCCCACCTGACAAAGTTTCCTTTTGTTTTGTCAGATGTCGTCAGCGGCTCTCAGCGGTGAATGATCACATAATTTGTCCGTAATTGGAAGAGACAAGTGCCCTCCTCCGCAGCTGAGAAGAGAGTGAGATAAAGAGGCACACAGCGGCTATAAGAAGGGAGAGGAGGAGGGCAGTCAGCGGTCTCATGTTAATGCATAAGAACAGCTCCACACACAAGAGAACAGAGCTTTAGGACAGAGGGAAAAGGCTACAGTAGGGCTGGGCAATATTCACGACAATATGTATGTTTTGGATCATCTCGATATCAAGACTTAGGAATGTGCCAACATGTGCCTGTAAATGTCTTGATTGAAGTTCAAGGTTTTTTAAATTATTATTATTCCTTTATTTATACACAGTCACACAAGATGTATATGTGATATGTATATGAATATGACAACAGTGACTTTATCTGTCAAAAGTTTGGGCAGATAAACCTATAATTTGATGTCTCATTTTGTAAACAGACAGATATAGTGCACTGCATGTGTTTGAAAACAGCACAGAACTTATTTCATATGAAAGATTGAATTGGTTTTCTTTATTAAGTTTATGAGTAACCCTAAGCCCTAACATCCCCTTTACATTTTTGTCTTTTATGTTGTTCACTGCCATTGCATTGAGTAAACAATTGCATAATACTGAATATAACCCTAAAGTTCTATGGGCCAGACTGAAATCAACAGTGCTCCTCTTGCACATTAATAAATACAATATCACAGCTGAACAAAGTGTTTATTGTGATCGGTTGTCAATCTCCATGACCTCGCGTTATGTGACAATATAACACAAGCCCGCACCTTGTTTATTGCTGTCCATTAATGTTCAGTGTGTGGTCCTTTGTCTATTCTTAGTACAGAGACCTTTGTGTGACAGCAACCTTTAGAGCACGGCTGACATGCAGTAAATATAATAAGGCCCCCAACCAGTCCTGAGGTAGCTCATGTTTTATAACTTCTATAATAATGTCACCCGTGCGGGGCCGCAGCTTGTTTGATGACAGCATTTGTTCTCCTCAACTTTTTACTATTCTGAGAAGTACAAGGGCTGTGTCACTCAGTGAAATATACCTGGTTGGATTACACGTATACATCACAACATACTGTCAGTGCTTTGATAGAAATCTGTGCTCAGTTGATAGAGTTTAAAGGAATTACTGGTTTAAAAGAAAATCACACCTACAATCACAGTGTTTTAACCTGCAATACAAGTGTTTTCTCATTGTCAGTATATGAACAGGCCTCATGTGAAAGCTCAGAACTCCCAGAACCCACTCACTGAGCTGCAGAGGCTGCACTAGCACGATTTAATCATTTTCTGCATGGCAAGTGTCGGAGATTACTCAGTGCATGTTTATGAAATTTGAAATTAAAATTCCACTTAGCCTCCCTTTAAACAGTCAAGCTGAAAAAACATAATTTGATCCCTCTGTTGTTCTATTTTTTATGAAAGTGTGTTTTGTTTTGCACTTGAACTGTATTTCAGGACACTATTATTATTCCGTAGATTATTTCAACATAAGTGCTCATCAGATGTTATGTAAGAAAGGTTAGCATATGTTCTGACTCCTCTTGACTAAACAGCACATCGACGTCTGTATTCATACACGCACTGTCTAATGCCACAGGACAAGTTCTGAAACAGATCAGCCTGACCTTGCTTCCTTT
This sequence comes from Periophthalmodon schlosseri, assembly GCA_000787095.1. Taxonomy (NCBI): domain Eukaryota; kingdom Metazoa; phylum Chordata; class Actinopteri; order Gobiiformes; family Gobiidae; genus Periophthalmodon; species Periophthalmodon schlosseri. Next base: position 34,512 of record KN474779.1, read on the forward strand.
TTGCCCATTCTAGAGGAAAGGACACACTTCCAGGCTGTACACCTCCCCCAACAGTTCATCCCAGTTTGGTGCAGATAAAGCTGGATCTGCTGTCTGAACAATGCCGTGATTCCTCTCAGAGTGGAATGAGGACTCATGTCATTTATGCTGCACTAAACCTCTTATTGTACAAATGGACCTGGTTCATCTGTTTAATGTGATTGTGGACCTTTCCTCATTCGAAAGATATCATACATACATACATTCAAAACACGCATATTTTCGTTTGTTTCACTGCTATGGCGACAAAGCACTGTTGCCATGTCTTGAAACCCATGAATAGTGGCGCACATTCTTCTCTTTCTTACACGTTGGCGTTGATAAAAAGTGTTGTAATGTAATTTGAATCAGAACAGTGTGCAGCGGTCTCATTTTGTAATATTCTGTTGGCTGTCAAATTATAACTAAATACCAGAAAAAAAAGCATGATTATGTCTTCTTTAAGGAAATAACTCCTTAACCTCACCTTTGCCAGTGTCCTAACCGCGCACTGGCATCTACTACCCCTCCTCCTTCCTCTCTGTGACAACTTTATTTCAAGCTAATTATGACAAGCAGAAAGTGATATAGCAAGAATTCAGTCCACGCAGGTCCAAATGAAACACTCATAATGACAACCAGTTATCTCAGCAGTTGTTTTTTAATTGAACACAACACTTTTCAAGCCGTGTTGTCTCCACTTTTTTACAGCTCACTGCTTTGCAGCCTGTCCTTTAGTACCCACATGTGTAATTAGTTGCCAGCCTAATAAGAGTCTCTAATTAGCCACAAATTACAAACACAAATTACAGTAAATGAAGAAATAAGTGAAAAGTTTTGCACATAAATCTAAGTGCAGTGCTCTACGGGGGGCAGGGCAGTGCACAGTGGAGTGATAGGGAAAGGTTAATATATCCCCAGCCTGAGTGGATTGATGGCTCCTGCTCCTACTGCCTCACGCTGCTCAGAATTTAACACAGCACATTAGCATTGCAGGTGCATCCAACATCCCACAATATCAAACTAATGACTGCACTGTCAGACTTCAGCTGTTCTTCTGTGAGAACTCTCTCCAAGGAGCCAAGCTTTTTGGCTTTGGGATTTTTGTTGCTTCTGGCAGATTTTTCATAGTTTTCAGTTTTTCTTTAAGGGAATGAACGAAATGTGTTTGTCGCAAGAGGTAGGTACTCCCCTAGTACAAGAGGTATTTACTTCCCTAGTACAAGAGGTAGGTACTCCCCTAGTACAAGAGGTATTTACTTCCCTAGTACAAGAGGTAGGTACTCCCCTAGTACAAGAGGTATTTACTTCCCTAGTACAAGAGGTAGGTACTCCCCTAGTACAAGAGGTATTTACTTCCCTAGTACAAGAGGTAGGTACTCCCCTAGTACAAGAGGTATTTACTTCCCTAGTACAAGAGGTAGGTACTCCCCTAGTACAAGAGGTATTTACTTCCCTAGTACAAGAGGTAGGTACTCCCCTAGTACAAGAGGTATTTACTTCCCTAGTACAAGAGGTAGGTACTCCCCTAGTACAAGAGGTATTTACTTCCCTAGTACAAGAGGTAGGTACTCCCCTAGTGCAAGAGGTAGGTACTCTCCTAGTGCAAGAGGTAGGTACTCTCCTAGTGCAAGAGGTAGGTTCTCCCCTAGTGCAAGAGGTAGGTACTTCCCTAGTACAAGAGGTAGGTACCTCCCTAGTACAAGAGGTAGGTTCTCCCCTATTGCAAGAGGTAGGTTCTCCCCTAGTGCCTTTACAGATCTGTGTGCACACAACCAGAACACATTTTCATTAGTTTTTATTTTAAAATATATTCTGTTTAGATGACATTTTTACTACATCTCAACCACTGAAGAAGCTAATGTGTAAAACATGAAGATTGTTCTAGGCAACCCAAGAAAAACCATGTCCAGTCGTATTAGCAGTTCTGCTCTGTGCACACTGCTTTATGCTACTGTTGTTCTTAAGGCGAACCACACCATAGATTACATTTCTCACTACACAGAATACTGCTCCAATAGTGTCTGTAACGTCCAGTCCAGGACTGTTGACGTTTGTATTTACAAAAAGTGCCTTTCTGACAGAACTGTCCCATTTGAATATAAACAGGAGCATCACTCATTGGACTCCTGGCATCCAGCCACCCACAGCACAGCCACTACAGTAAACCTGAAAATCATTGCTCCTATAAAAACTAAAAGCCAAACATGGTCCAGACATAATTATGGACCACGCTGTTGTTTCCTTTATTTCAAACTATTTTCAGTTGAGTTTATTAAAGCTTTGCTGTCGATAATTAGGTTGTTTGTCAAAGCAATCTTGGCCTACCCACTGCAGCCCACTAATAAGAGATGATGAGAAGGGCTGCTGAGGCTGATGGAGGAAGAGATGAAAGCAGAGGAATAACAGAAATGACCTAACAGTGGTGTGTTTTTACAGTGGTGTCAGGCCTGAACTGTACAGCTGTACTTGTTAACAGGCATTTGAGTGGGTGCTCCCAGGGTTCAGCTCTTAAAAAGAAATGAAAACAAATGCACAAGCATGACATTTTACACTTTTGGTTTAATTTAATACAAAACTTGTCCATGCTCATGTCACCATTATATAAATACTTAATTGTGCATCAAATACAAATATGTAGCATTACACCTTAGTAAAAGTCATTCACTAAATACGGTTAGGAGCTCTAATAAAACCATTGTCAGTGATTTTCTTTGGCATATCTTATATTGTAAAGCATTTCCTCTTTTTTAATGATGTTAAATACTGAAATACTTCATCTGTAGAAAGATTTGCAGAAGAACTGTGCTGAGTATCAGAGGTTAAGCGTTTCCGGAAAAAGCATCTCCAAATGTGTCAGAAACCTAATTCAAAGTAGCATTTCCTGGTGACTCAGCTCCAGGATTATGCTTCAGTGTGGGCTTATGCAGACGTATGCTTTATTTCACTTTCTTTATGTGTATGTGCTCTTATGTGTGGACTCACGCAGTGCTGTAGGATGCTGTCTGGTGAATGCTGATGATGAATGTCTTTTACAAATTCTGCCCCTGATCTCGCCGTCTGCCTCCTCCAAGCACTTGTGAGTCACACTTTTTAAATTCAAGATAGAACTTTTTACACATTGCAATAACTGGCCCGAGATTTAAACCTATCGCCCAAGGAAAACAAAAAATACTATACTTGCTACTTCCTATTTTTTCATTTTTATTTATATTTTTTTCTAACCAAGCCATCTTTGTTTTCTGCCTAGTTTCCCCTGCACCTCTCCCAACCTCCCCCGTAAAGTAACTGCCACTCCCATCTCTGACTTCCTCCCCGGGCGACTCTTAGATTTCATGTTGTGAAGTTTTATGTGGCTGCGCTGGTGATGAGCGGTGATATCCTGTCTGAGAGTTTTACAGTGAAGGCCGTGAGTGAGAGGTGGAGTAATACCTGCTGACCACTGACTGATGCACCAAGTACAGCAGGACCGGGCCAGGGACAGGACCGGGCCAGGGGCAGGACCGGGCCAGGGACAGGACCGAGCCAGGGGAAGGACCAGGGCAGGGCAGGACCAGGGGAAGGACCAGGCCAGTGGCAGAACAGGACCAGGGCAGGACAGGACCAGGGGAAGGACCAGGCCAGTGGCAGAACAGGACCAGGGCAGGACAGGACCTGGGGAAGGACCAGGCCAGGGGCAGGACTAGGACAGGGGCAGGACCAGGCCAGGGGCTGAATCAGGCCAGGGGCAGCCTCAGATCCACAGACAGTCACATGCGGTAGAGGAGTTGTTGAGGAGGTTTTTAAAATGTACTACTCGATTATTAAAAGATATAGTTCAACATGCTTTATTATTTAACTGTGCTACATCAACCCAAGCTGACACGCCCCAGCAGCTCATTCATATTTTGCGTGAACTGCTGTGTTCCTGTGAAATTGGAGCAACAGTGTGGGCGCATATAGATCTCAGGATGCAGCGATGGGGCTGGAGGAAATGTAAGCAGCTTAAGGAGTCCATGATGTTGTCATCTCTGCTCAGCTGAGCTCCCAAAATAACAGGCCCTATGGGCACAGACCGGAGAGCCATGCAGAGGACAGGCATCAGACAGGCCAGAACACGCCGGCCCACATTACAACGCCAATGGCTCACTTCACAGGCTCGGTCCACTTGTAGAATCCTACACTATTGTTTAAGTGCCACATATTCTTATTCAAATGTCAGAACTGACTCTTTGAGCATGTCACAACAATATCATCAAGGCTAGGTGCTGAGTAGGGCAGTGCATTATGGAGAAATTATAATATAACAATGTAGTGAGTTTTTTCACAACATCAACTCTCAAACTAGGTCCCATTAAAAATCTCACTGTTTCAGAGAGGACGTTAGAGGAACCAGAGAAGGGCTTAAGTCTCCTCTCTGCTCCCTTCTCCTCATCTAGGTCACAATGTGGCTTACTATAGGCTTCCCTGTCACTTCCATAGGGCAATGAAACATACAGGGGAACAGTCTTGTGTCCACCTCGTTTCTTTCTGCTTGTGGTTATGGTTATGAGGACATTCTTTATCCTGCAGCATATGATTATTGTCTGTTTCTCTGTGGGCTCCTGGTGATGTTGTCCCCGCTGGTGCAGTAATGGGGGAGTAGTGGTTGAGCTCATTCTCACCTGTAAATGATATGGGACTTATTCATGAGGCAGAGCTACACAGCACAGAGATGACAAACAGCTATTTCTGGAGAGCCTTGTTTGAACTGATTTACAAAGAAGTCAAAATCTTTCAGCCATGCATTTTTCAAGATGTTACAAAGTGAGAATAAATAAACAGCAAGGGTCTATACAGTGGGTTGCGGGTGATATTGACAAAAACGACAATTATCAGAAGACAATATTATGTGAGTCCATCAGAAACGTGGTAAAATGTGTCATAGTTGGGGTTTGCACAAAACATGAATGTCTGTGTAATCCCTCAGTCGTCCAGGTATGATCGTAACAAAAGAGACATTTAATTCTGTCAACTGGTTTTTAGAGTGAAAATGTTTCGACGGTCATCCAAGCCGCTTCTTCAGGTCTGGTCACTAAGCTCTGGTCTTCAGTTCTGGTCACTAACCACTGCTCTGAACATAAAGAGGTACAGATCTTAGCCAAAGAAAATAACTGCTCTGAGAGGCGAGTTAAAGGGGCAATTTTTGTTAGGAAAGACGATCCATCTTTGAACAGGAATGGGAGGCTTAAACATCATTTATCTCCTATTTATAGCGACATCCTCAGACCTAAATCTAAACAAGGAAAACCATATTGATAGCCAGTAGGCTAATAGGTGTGAGCGCACCCATTAGGAGCCTGAATGATTATGCAAAATATGACTCAGGCAGTGTTCTCACTTGGTGTAGTTTAACAGACCCAACCAACAAACATAAACTGTAAACAAATAGGTCTATTAGTTTCAGTGTCATTAGCTCCTCCCTTCAGACAGATATAAGACAGTGTCCACCAGCAATCTGACCAGAACTGAAGAAGCCGCTTGGATGAGCTGCAAAACTTTTGTCCAGTTGACAGAATTTAATGTGTCTTTTCAGACAGATATAAGACAGTGTCCACCAGCAATCTGACCAGAACTGAAGAAGCCGCTTGGATGAGCTGCAAAACTTTTGTCCAGTTGACAGAATTTAATGTGTCTTATGCTACAGAACATACATACTTTTACTTGTCTCTTTGACTGGAATGTTAGATCATACATTTCTGTTACAGCTGCACATTTCTTACTTTAAGCAGTCTTCCTTCATTATTTTTTACTACCCTCTGTCTTTACACTGTCCAATCCAAGGTTAGCCACCTCCTGCTGTGTGTATTTAGGGCCTTGTTTAGTTGCTAAGCTGTCATCAAAGTGCTGGCCTTTAAGTGGCTGTTCACAGTTTTGCTCCTACCCGATGACGTTACACCTGTTTACGACTGAGGTCAAAGGTCAGGCTGCTCTTAGGCCAGGCGGCATGTCTGGGATGAGGGGAATGATGATGATGGTGTGAGCCAGTGCGGATTATTTGCATCATCGCAGCGCTCATTAGGGCTCCAGCTAACGATTATTTTAGTACTAAACTAGTCAGCAATTATTTTTCCCATTGGTAGACTAGTGCAGTGGTTTATTCTAATGCGATGCTTGGAGATTTTTAAAATAAATTAAACCAGTCCAACTTAAACTATGACAAATGGAAGCATGTCGATATAGAATATTTAAAAATAAACTGTATTTTTCATTAAAACATTTTCATGAGTCTGTTTATGCTCCAGATAATGATTAATTCAATAGTGAAGGATAGTTTTAGCAGCAGTTTTAGCAGGTTGGTTGGTTTTTGAAAGGCTTTGGAAAAGGAATCCGGTCAGTAGGTTTATGTAGTGAGCTCGGCTAAAATGAGGCCCGTTTGATGTGAAATATAATTATGTGTTTAAGCATGGCATTTAAGGGAATAGTGATTACTGTGTGTCTTTTGTCTGTGGCTTAACCTTTACAGTGCTTCTGAAATCGACCTGATGTGGATCAAGACACATCCAATTATGTTCCTCTGTAAAATCTCTGGTGAGTTGAGAGTGTAGGTGCAGCAAAGGTCAGAGAACAGACCGGATATTAGCCACTATCATAGTGTTATGTTCAATAGACACAAATGTCTTACTGTTGTTTTTAATGAGTATTTTCACTCACATTTGGATGGGCAACTGGGGGTGGTTAAAGCTGATGTTTTTCTTTAATATTGAATTTCTTCACAAACACTTCTTTCATGTCTTTGAGAATGAAGTGATTGTCCGTCATAAATAAGCCTCTCACTCCGCACTAG
>KN474779.1:41429-76924 GCA_000787095.1 Periophthalmodon schlosseri
GCGTCCTCACTTCTCCATACAGTGTGGTCCAACATACAGTTATGATTGTATTGCCAATTTGTGCACTTATACTTTCAGAACTAATCATTGTTTTGGATCAGGATGGCTTTTTAAGTACATGGTTTGCGAGCTCTGACCACTTGATCCTAATGGCTTTTTAACGTGTGGTAATCGGAGTTATGGTGAAAAGTTGAGTTTTGGGAATAGCAGTGGAGCAGAGGTGCTTTGAGCTCTCATCTGCATCCTCCAGAGGTTTTATGGCCTGGAGCCATAATGGACAGTATGTGTGTATGTGAGTATGTGTGTATGTGTGTATGTGCGGCTGGGTCATATGAAGGACAAAGGCTAATCCATGTGCATTAGATTTAAACCTGATAGACTGTGTGAAAATGTCTGCTGTGAGTTTGCCAGCCGGATGTAAACACTGTACGCTGTCAGAGAAACAACTGAACTCTGTGGACAGCCGCCTGACGCACAAAACAACAGCAGGAAATAAAAAAACTCTTCTAATGCAATGTGAAAATAGATAGTCCATTCCTAGAGGGTCACTCATTTAATGTTTTCAACATTTCTTGGCTTCCTTTCCTGGGCTGAAATAAGGGTTTAGATTCAACAGAGTCCTGCTAATAAACGATTTAGACTAGGTAGGTCTGAAGATGTGTAAAACAGGACTAAACATGAGTACACTGCTCTCTTAAAGGTTTGTGGTAAAAAAGGACTGTGAGTGAGTTTGTAGTAAATTTTAAATACAAAATCTAGGAAAAATAATCAAAATCGGACCTACATATTGGCCCAAAAGTATCGGCAGAGCTTATTGGCCAACGGTTTCTCTGGACTCTAAATAATTGGCGTCGGCCATGGAAAAAACAAATTGGTCGATCTCTAATTTTAAGACAAAACTCAAATATACCCCTCTGTGATCCAAAACCAGATATTTAAAACATTTATACCTTGAAACCTTCCCTTGAAATGACTTACAATAAGGCACATTGCTTATGAGTATTGGGTTATTGACTAATGTCTTAATGCAGTTCTGTAAGGAAACCTTAAGTGTATAAAAACACACGGCCTGCATGCATATCATGCATATCATGCATATCATGCATATCATGCATATCATGCATATCATGCATATCATGCATATCACTGACCCAGAGGCATAACATCTCTATACCCACTGATGACCTCATAATGTCCATTTGTCATAGCAGAGGTCCAAAAGTCTCCCTGATATGGAACATGATCCTTCCACCAATCACACACATTGATTATTCCTGGTGACACGAGCCACTCCAAATGATTCTGAATCGTTAATAACTGCAACACTATAGAGGCAGGATACTGGACTTATTCTCAGGACCTCTCCGTTGCTGTTGAATGGGACATCTGGCACTAGGCTCTCACAGCAGGGCTGAAGAGTCTGCCTCTGTCTCCTTCTTACCCATAGTGCAGCTGGGTGGCATTTGTTTAGTGTTGGAAAAGAAAGGGCAAAGCTGCTAGTACAAACTGACCTATGAAAGTTACACATGTGTTTCACATTGCTACGAAATGTCACATACCTTTTACCTGTTATTGTTACAGTCCATGAAATGCAGGAGTCACAATATGGGCTTTGTGTCTCAGTTTATTTGGTAATATGTGCGTTTCCCCACCAGGTCATGTGTGGATGTGTATAGACACAACACTGTTGGAATTCAGGAAAGATTTCAGTGGGTGACACCAAAAACAAGGCTAATTTATTTCTGATATTTAATCACATACATATTTTACACATTTTTCATTGAAAACCTCAATGTTGATCTCATTTTGGAATGAATCCACTGACCTCCTGTTCTAAACTGCAGAACGATTCTCTGCTGCTGGACCCACATAGTGGCATTTCACTGTAACAAGCAGCAGATTTTTATTTACAGAGTTCATTTCTTTCTTTTCCCTTTGTCATTTTTTAATGGTTATGCAACATTTTTAAATGTTTGTGTATGACCCGGAGTCAAACTCACAAGTATACAAGGCCGTGGGCAGGGATATCTGGTATGTGAAAACAGAGCATTTAGCCTCAAATGTAAGACAATACAGGATTACTCAACTACAGCTTGATTTAAAGATAATAAAATTCAGTTTTGCACAACATTTCTCCTTTAAAGTGACCTCTGTTTCACTGCAGTCTCCTGCGTACAACAGGTCATACTCATACAGGGTACAAGCAGCACCGTGGACAGACAACATTTGCTCCTGTAAGTGATACTGTCTGCAGCACATGCCACGCAATAAAAACCATGTGCAGTGATTGAGTCAAAGCTATGTCTCAGCCTCAAGTCATCAAATATTCATCAGGCCATAGTATATGCACGTACACTGAGGCAAGAGAAAGGGTTAGCTCAGATGAACTTTTTTACACATGGCACACTGCTGATTATCATATTGTGCTAAGCCTGGTGTCCACTGCATGTTTTTTTTTCATTTTATAAGATTGTTGGATGCCACACTACACAACCCGAGGAATTCAAATTGTACGACAACACACAGGCACATTGTGTGGCTGTGCACACGATCAGTCGTAGCCACAACAAAAGTTTGTCAGTGTGAATATCAGCCTCCAGATGTGGTAACGTCTCCGTAATTGTACATTTGTAGCTGAGACTAACACTACATGCTAGTGGTGTTTCTGTGTTTGTAAAAGTTAGAAAATGAATCAAGATTCGGAAATATCAGGCTTGATGTCAGACACAGCTCGTCTTTGGTCATACGACACTTCTAAATTTCATCTTTGTTCCAGTCTCGATCATAAATCTTTGTTGCATACGACCAAAATCATGCAGTGGACACCCGGCTTTAGAATAGAGATCTTGAAAAGAATCTTACAGGATTTTTAGTAAAATGTCCATGTTATAATCAAGTGAAATGAGCAGTGTAACCTGCTGTCTGCACCTTAAACAATTACCCAGGCTGTCACAGAACCATTAATGTCTAATTACTACCATCGTCCCTCATTACTCCTGTATTGACCACACTAAAGGCGCATGTCCCCCAGAGAACAGCGCCTCATTTGATACAATTCAGACCTTGCACGACACTCTACACCTCACTCTGCCTGGTTTGTGTTGTCACCTGTTGTCATGGTAATTATCATTGTGCAGCACTGGAGTTTTGTGGCCTTGGCTCAGGCTCGTCAGTGTTGGCTGTTCAAACACAAACACAGGCACAAACAGCTGTGGATGTGCTAATGAGAAACAACACAGTAATCTTTGAGAGCAGCTGGGCCGGACAATGAAAAAGTAACCAGCATCAATCATTCTATCAAGCTAAATGATGTGTTAGCCCCATAGACCTTAGCATAGCACTTATCTCAAAATGGTGGCAGCAGTTCATGTCATCACCAAGTCCATTTTTCCAAGGAATCTGCGCTAATAATACCAAATGTTATGGTTTTGACATGGAACTGATTGACTTATACAATGCCATCATATTCTATACAAAGAATAAGATTTTCTGTTGTAACATATATTTTAAATCCATTTGCAAAGCCCTGTCATGTGGGACAGTAGGTACAGAGATTATATATGGCACGCCCTAGTTCACACTCTTGGAAACCAGTTTTTTTACTAGACATGGGTGACATAGGTGCTGATACCGGAATGGGTTGTATAGTGAGATGTTTTCATATTTCCATATAAAAAAAATCTATTTCTGAAATAGCAGAACAATGAAAGTAATTAGGTGGCTGCATCTTTACACAATCATCATGAAAACTGTATCATATCTTACACAAAATGTATTCTTATAAGATTTAAGCCGTGTTATAATGCTTTTACTTCATCAAAATCATACCCGGAGTTGTGTTTTGTCCTATTCACACATGTTTGAGTAATCCTGTTTTATTAGTCTGTCTGCATCTCCAAAGCTCAAATGCTCTGTTCCACCTTGTCATGTCATGAAGTGGTAGTTTTAACAGCTCCTTTTACCTTTTGTTAAGTAGAGATTGGTAATTCCAGGGCTGAAGTCATCCAAATGATTCTAGTGAAGGTGTACGGAGTTTAAAAACACAGCGGAGTGCTTCCTGTATTACCACATGACATCACAGGGTTGGAACAAAGTTTTTCAGTTTGAGAAAACAGTAAATATGCAGAGTTTGTGTGTTAAACCTGTGTGAATGAAGCAAAACACAACTCCAGGTGTGTTTTTGATGAGGAAACAACATTATAACATAGATCAGAAAACAGCGTAATATGGGCCCTTTAACCTTTTGTAAAAATATTTTTACAAACCGGAAACATCAGTTTGTGAGCTTCACAGCAACTTTAATTTGCCTTTCTATCAATACTGAAGACTGATATTGACATCTGCAATATTGGTCGATCAGCCACAAGAGCAAGTGAAATAGGATATCAATATTCGGTAAAAAAAAATCCATGTCGAAAGCATCCCATTTTATTGTAATTTTATTTTAGTATTATTATTATTATTATAATTATCGATCTAGTGGGCCTCTGGTCGAGCGCAGACTGTTCTAGAATGGTGTGGCTGCAGCGTAACAAGTGGTTTTCAGTTACACGTTCATTTAACACGCAGATCATCAACAACTGGCCCTCTCCCTCTCTCCATGTCCTCTGTCAGCACCCCTCACTTTCCCATCATGGCAACTATATACTCCGGGCGCCCCAGCCAGCTGATGTGTGAATATGCCTGTATCAAGTTAAGAGGCAGTTGCTGGGAAATTATGTAATGACATATTTGTTTGAAAGTTCTTAAGTTCTTCACTCGAGCCCCTCCTAGTGGTAGTAATGAAGTACCAGGTGCTAATCCAAAAACGTTAGAAATAGTCATACTGTTGTCATATTAGCCTACACAAATGTACACAGTGGTATGAGGTATGAGCATGTTTTAAGTGGTCCATCTGTCTGCCTGTGCCTCTCATTCCTGTGTGTGGAAATGTTGGGAATGTGTTTGGGAATTGCCTCCAGCGCAGTAAAAATAGTGATAAAACGTAACAAGATACTCAAGTAATTTCTCTAGTATGTCTCTCAACTAACACACAGCTTTTATGTAACTAGTTTCTAACGAGTAGATTTTAATGTTATCCAGTTGTGGCATGTTTATTAGTAGCAGTGGCAGTAGCAGGACTTTCATGAAGCAATCATCAAGAAGTACCTCCTCCGCCTGTCAGTAAGTTCTTCTGATTGTATATACGTGTGGGCATAGTGATGACAACGTCTGACAACACGAACACGCATGCATCAAACAGTTTAAAGAGTGGGCCTGTGGGGAATAAAATCCATTACTGTTAGAGCTGGTCACCTGTTGCTGCGTGAGGCCGGCGTATCTTTTCAGTGGCCACTTGTTGCGTGTTGTCTAATGTCAGAGTGAGGCAGAGTCGGTTTGATTAGACTGGGAAAAACAGCTGTCTTAAGCACTCCCTGTGTAATTGTGATCCCTCTGATCAGGCGCTCTGCAAACAGCTCATAGTAAACCAAGCCTACGCACTCACACGCCGACCCACTCTGTGAGCTACTCACTTTCAGATTCTTGGGTCTGTGCCTGTATAGATTTTGTTATAAAGCTTAAATGTATTTTAAAGGCAATTTAAGAAGCGCTGGCAAGTTTCACATGTTCCCAATGCAGTGCATTGCCGGGTGGGTATCCTTCAGATCTTGAGCAGTGATCTCTCTAAGGAGGACCTAGCTGAACCATGATCCCCCATGAGTACCTAGCTGGTGGTGGATATGCCTGTTGGGGAAACCCATAGTAAATACTCTCATAGACTCACATACAACACGTAAAGCTCTTGTTGTGAGACATAAGTGCCACGCTAACTACGACCTGAGTCTGAGTTTTTTCAGCAGTATAGATGAGATAAGATATAGTACCAGAACAATAGTTGTAACATTTGAAGCCATTCTTCTAACAGGAAACGATTCTATAGTATATATAATGTTGGGCGTATACATTATAGTGATGTTATTCCCACATTAGTAAAGCCTGGCAGGATCTAAATGATCCTCCATAAACATATCCACTGAGAGAGTACAATCCAATTCTTTTTATGGTTTTTATGTGCGTTTCATTGAATTCTCCATTGTGACATTTTCAGAGTAAGAGCCCACTTCACATATCTGCTGTTCTGATTCACTGCTGCTATAACATTAAGATCTCATCGAGCACAGCAGCCCCTGCTCCATGTAGACTCAGCATAAGCTTCATTCAGTACAGCTCGCACCAGAAACTCCAGTGTGAGGAGTTCTGTCCAAATCCTCAGCATACGCACTCGTAAAACTTCATACTCCTTTTGGGCTCACTTTTGTTGTGGATGCAGTAATTGTCCGGCTGTATTTTCTGGCAGTGTGGCACTTTGTTTTGATGACGTCTATGGTGACATACAGTAAAGGACCCAAGGGAAATCAGCACCGCATTTTTCAACAGGACGTCAGCAGCTTTTATCAAGTAGTTTTAGATATATATTGTCAAAATGTCCACAATGTAAAAAAAAAAAAGATCCACATGTGTCATAGATTATGAATTTATAGCAAAAGCATCATATTTCATCTTTAAAGGTTCTGAATTGTGAGTAAATTAAAAGAGTAATCTATACAAATAATGTTTAAATGTGCTTTATAAATAACCTTGACTTGATTTGCACAGATGGAGTGGTGAAATAGCAGCACTACAGCAACAGCAAAAGTGCTTTTAGCAGTAGCGAATACTTACATAATCATTTAAATTTCCCTTTAAAGGTATAAAACATGTGATGTAAACTTGCTTTTTGCACTGACTACAGGCTTGAACGGGCTGCATAATTCATGTGTCAGTGTAGAGCTAAATTCTCTCACTGTTTTCCTAAAACAGGCGTCAGCTAATGTGAATCAGACTAGCTGCTTTCAAAACACTCTCTGTCCTTTTGCCAACTATAAACAAGATATGTGTTTTTAGTATCTATTTTTAATGTGTGTAAGAATAATCATCACTCATGACTCTCGAGGTAAGCCAAGATGTGTGGACAGTTAGTGTAGCGTAATTAAAAAGCTTTACATTTTCATATTTATTTTGTGCTTAACTTGTATTTTTAAAGAATATTTCCCAGACACTATTAATTACCATGTGGATGTATGAAGCCGAGCCTAAAATAATCCGAGCCATGCCTCTCGTGTCCTTGCCCCTGGTGCCAGCAGGAGGGGCTGTGTTTGGACAGGGTTTGCTGTGGTCAGTGAGTGTCACGTCAGGAGCTCTGCCACTCTGAATAAAGGCGACTCAAGTTTGCACAACTACCGAGGGGTGAGGTCACGCAGGGGTCGGACTGCTGCGTCTGCACAAACTGCTTTACATGTTACACACTTTTCAAATGATTCTCTTCTGTTACAAAACTCTATTGTCTTACACCAGTCTTCGTATCTGGTCATAATTACTTGGTCGGTCACATTTGTTTTAAAGTGACTGTGTATTACATAAATATCCTACAATTTTTATCATGATATAAAAGAAAGAATTTGGAACCTTAAAGGTCTTATATTATGCAAAACTAACTCTTGTGAGCTTTAAGTCATGTTATAATGTTGTTAGCTCCTCAAAAACATACCTGGAGTTGTGTTTTGTTTCATTTACACGTTTGAGTAATCCTTTATTATTATTCTGCCTACATCTCCGTGTTTTGTTCATTTACACGTTTGAGTAATCCTTTATTATTATTCTGCCTACATCTCCTAAGCTCAAAATGCTCTGTTCCACCTTGTGATGTCATGAAGAGTTAGTTTTCAAGTTAACAGCTCCTTTTGCCTTTTATTCAGTAGAGATTGGCAGGGTTGAAATTATGTGCGCGGAGTTTTAACTAAGCCCTGGGGCCTAAACATGGCCGCCCCTTGAAGTCAACGGGCTGTGCTCAATGTCGCATGTTTACCCTTTACATCCGGTCCTGCCCGTCGACCATGTGCAGTTGAGAGACGCCCCATGAGACTTTGCACGACAAGAGCGAGCGGAGAGGAGCGGAGCGGCCGTGAAGGAGTCAAGGGAATAATACATAAATTATAAATAATAAATGATAATGTTTGTGCTTCCAGGAGCTTCTGAACCTTGTTTTAAACCTGCGGCTCGTTCATGACACTTGGGCTCGTTCACATCGCTCACATGCTTGTTCATGTTGTACCACGTGACCGCTCTGACCAATCAGCACTTGAGCTTAGCTAGAGCGGACATAGAGCGTGGCTGAAGCTAACGATTAAAAAGCAACGGATTTTGAGCTGAGAAAAAGTTTATGATCTGAAAATATGTAAAAATCGCCACAAAATTCAACCTTTGTGAAAGTCGTAGGTGCCCTGTCAGTCCCTGTCAGTCCCTGTCAGTCCCTGTCAGTCCCTGTCAGCCAAACACAAGCAGTTTGTACATTACGCTGTATGAGAAAAATTCTTTCTGGGCAGGAGGGATTTTTCCATTGTAGTACTAATGAGTGTCCACTAATCCAACTCGAAACAGCTCTAAGCAGCAAAACTCTATCCAGTTATTTTAATAGATCCATGGTTTTAACACATTTTGTCTTTTCCTGTATTACCACATGACATCACAAGGTGGAACGGAGTGTTTTCCATTTGAGAGAAGAACTAAATATGCCGGGTTTGTGTGTTAAACAAGTATGAGTGAAACAAAACACAACTCCAGGTCTGTTTGTGATGAGGAAACAACATTATAACATAGATCAGAAAATAGCGTAATATGGACCTTTAATACTAATAATGTAACATGTCGGTTGTGGTCGAGCGCCAGTTTTCCTTGTGGTTTTCAAACTGAATCACCTGTTTGAAATGTTCCACAGTCACCCTCTGGGGGAGAGACAGGCTATGATGTATTCTGTGCACTATGTCTACTGCGGTTTGCCATCATTGTCCATTATGAGCACATGAGAGGAGCTGGCGGCTGGTTTGGGAAATGTTCTGACTAAGGAACAGCTGCGGGTCAAACGGGTCCAAAAGACAGAGCAGCCAACTCAGACACATAGGGCTGAATTTACATGTCAAATGGATAAGGAAATAGTCTGTATTTCATCCAGATGACTGATCCAGTTAACTTCCACATGGCTAATGCTATTTCACATATATAAGGTTTTCAGGAATCCCACTGTTGCACAAATCCTTCTAGTGATGTATCATACCAAGATCAGTTAGTTTGGAGAGAGTGTTTTGATGTTTTGATATTGGCATATTCTCGTCAACACTCTTTTTACATGGAAAGTGAAAAACCTACACTTTTTGGTCCCTTACTTTACTTTTTCTGTCTTTAAAATCTCACTATTACATAAGTCCACTGCTGTGAACTCCTGAATAAAACATGAAACTGCTGGTGCATGTTAAGAACAGTTTTATTTCTAGTTAAATACCTAATTTGTTCCTATTACATAACAGATGCGTGAACATAACTTCATATTTTAGTGTTCACAACAAAGCACTGGCGGTAGCTGTCCCATAGCCTCAATCCGCATGTATTCAGACGAACAGACAGACAATAGTCACTACTTTTTTATTTTAGTGGAGCTGATTAACATAGGCTGGGTGTGGAGTGTGGTGTAAAAAACAAAAACAAAACAAAAACAAATGCATTCTCTGTTGTGTAAGGGATTGTCCAAAATACCTGAGTAAAACAATTAGGCCTGTCCTGATAAATACTATATCGACTTATCGTTCAATACATGACAGATGGAACAATCATTTTTGGGGGTCAATATTTATCGTGGTACTTTTTCTAAGTACTAGTGGGACATATTTGGTTAATTTTTTGTACTATTATTCCTTCTGGTGTAGTGTCTCTCTATTTTTCTACATTAGTGCACATTAAAGGGCCCATATTAGGCTGTTTTCTGATCTATGTTATAATATTGTCAAAAAAAAAAAAACCTGGCGTTGTGTTTTGTTTCATTCACACATGTTTAACACACAAATTCTGCATAATTCTGCGTAAGGTAGCTGTTAACTTGAAAACTACCACTACATGACATCACAACGTGGAGCATTTTGATCTTTGGAGATGTAGAGAGACTAATAATAAAGAGTTACTCAAACATGTGTGAATGAAACAAAACCCACACCTTTGAGATTTGAGCTGTAAAAGGTCGAATTATGAACTTCTATGACTCATTATAGACACAAACTAACGACGTAAGTGTTGCATTATGTTAGTTATGTATTATAGTTCATATTTTTGAACAGTTTTGTACATTCAGAATACTTTTTGGGGGATAATTTTGCTTTATGGTTTGGTTTCAACATTATCATTTATCGTCTATATTTACTTCAACAATATATCGCACTTCAAAATGTGTTTTCGTGACAGGCCTAAAAAATATAACAACCCTACAATATACAGAACAGATTATTTGACCTCACTTTTGGGTCTAAAGTGGATTCAGTTGGATTCAGTTTGTTTATAAGTGCTTGTCCCTGCTCTTGTCATGTGTAGTTCTGTTGCTTGCCTGGTCTCATGACTCATTCCAGTGTTAAATGCGTTACATTGGCACCACAGCGTGAATAGACTGGACGCTTGGCCCATGCAGACAGATGAATCAGGTGTTCATTGTGAGCCGGCCGAGGTGTTGAGGCTGTGCTCCGAGCAGCTGACCTCGTATTCACTTATACACATGGATGTGTAGTCATGACACTCCGCACGCAGCCAAGCACAAAGAACTGGACCGTCACTGCTCTGCTCAAAGCAAAACTATGTCAGAGTTTAAAATAGTGTTATTAAGTAGATTTGGGTTGTTAGCTGTGTTAAACGCGGTGCATATTAGGGCCTTTAGTGGTTTATGTAAAAGGGCAGAATAAACTCACGACTCACAAGTTTAATCTGTGATCTGTATATGTTGTTTCCTAGTACTTTTCTAAAAAATACTGTAAATATACAAAATACATACTTTTTGCATAGTAGTCTTGTGAGTGCAGTTTGGGCCACATACAGTTTCAAGAGCTTTTGCTCACACCCCTTTTTTAGTTGACTAATCGATCAGCAGGACATGTCTTTAGTCGACCACAAATGTGCTGTATGTTCTCCCTTTGATTACAATGGAGATTACAATTTTCTGACTTCGGATACACCCATGATTAGCTCTAGTGTAGTCTCTCTCTGTTTTGCTACATTAGTACACATTAAAGGACATTAATTAGGCTGTTTTCTGATCTGATCTATGTTATAATATTGTTTCCCCATCGAAAACATACCTGTTGTTGTGTTTTGTTTCATTCACACATGTTTACCACACAAATCCTGCATAATTCTGCATAAAAAGTAGCTGTTAACTAGAAAACTCCCACTACCCCGAGTATGTTTTTGATGAGGTAACAGCATTATAACCTAGCCAAAAGCTCTCAAGAGTCAATTTTCCGTAATAAAAGTTTATATTAGGGCTGGGCAGTCTAAACAGCACACTTCCTTCAGCTTTTCCAGGAGGATTCCAAGGCAATCCCAGGCCAGTTGATAGACACAATCCCTCCTGCGTGTCCTCAGTCTACTTTCGCAAGGAAAAGTAACATGTAATTACAAAGGGATTACAGCAACGATATACAATCTCCTACCATTCTATAAGATTCTTAGCACAAGACTCCCCTCTCCCTCTGTAGACTTGAATGATAGATCTCTGATAGGTTAATGATGGTGCAGTCTCCAGGTCTCCGTACAGAGCCGTATACTCGGAGATTACCTGCTGTTATGTAAGCAGCAGACGACAGTGTTCTGCTGCACATAGCCTTTTCTGACTGCCGAGCGCTTTAAGCCACTACTGCGCCACTGAAGGACAAACTACAGCAAACTTCAAAGTGACTTATGTAACGCTGCATTTGAGGCTTTTAAAGGAAAATAAGGTAAATATTTGCCTCGCTTGGCCCAAACATCGCTTAAACGGCAGAAATAAGATGGTGACATGATGGACTGAAGTGCAAAGCAGCATTTTACTATTTTAGGTTTAAAGCAATTGTGGTGATCGTAGTTGGACTAATGTGTTTTGTCAGCTTGTGTTATTCTAGGTTATTGTTTAGGGTTTCTGGTACTGGAGCATCACAGTAAGTAACTATTGATTGTGGGCAGAGACTGGACCCTTCACTTACTTTGGAAGAAAAAAAAGTTGATAGTCACGTTTTTATATAGCGCTTTTCCACCTTCAAGGAACTCAAAGCACTTTACATAAAAAAAACACTCACCCATTCACACACCAGTTTACTCAGACACTGGGGGTGAGGAGGAGGGTTAAGTGTCTTGCCCAAGGACATAATGACAGTAATCATCTATGGAAGATGGAATCGCACCGCCAACCTGTGGGTTAGTGGTTCTGACCGCTCTACCAATGATGATGGGATTTGAACCACCAACCTTCGGATCTGTGGACAAACACTCTACCAAGTGAGCTACTGTTGCCCAAAAAGTCCCAAATTGCATGTCACTCAGCAGTGCCTTTGTGGATGTCCTTAAGTTTTTCACCAGGCTCATGTAAACTTGACACTGTTCAAATAAATGATCTTTTCCTTCATACACTGACTAATGACACAGAACACATGCGTTGACTGTGAGCCGAGCCAGGAAAATATTTATCTAATTTTGCTTTAAAATTGCAGCGTTACATAAATCACTTTGAAGTTTGTCGTGGTTTGTCCGTCACTGGTGCATTAGCGGCACTCACAGAAAAGACTATTTTAATAACGATTCCTTATGTCACCTTTACCAGAGCAGTGATTTGTATGGGACAATCACATGCACACATAGTGTCAGTGGTATTGTACTTAAGTAGAATTTTTAGGTGTCTGTACTTTACTTAAGTACATTTTACAGTGAATACTTTGACTTCACTACATTTGAGAGCAGGTATCTGTACTTTCTACTCCACTACATTTTTGAACTGCACTGAAAAGTAAAAAGTACACTTCATATGATTATTTTTACCATGTTAGTGGTAACTTCCAGACTAAAGTTTTTCGAGTTTAAGTTTTGGTTTAGAGCAAAAAAAAAAAAAAATCATAAAAAAAATTAAGAAACTGATTCATATTGTTGCTGTTGACCAAAAAAAAGTGAAATACTTTTACTTTTTACTCTTTAAGTAAATTTTTAAACATTTTTTTCATTTTTACTTGAGTAACTTTTTACCTCTGTATCTGTACTTTTACTTAAGTAACAAAACTACCTCACCCACCACTGCATACTGTATACTGCATTTATTAAAGTACCAATCAGTTGCTTGTATAAGATTTGACCTCGTAAAGCTCCTCTGTATCCCCAAAGACTGTTGATCCCATTACTCATGAACTACAGCCAACAACATTCTCCCAGGTTTACTACAGTCCTGTTTACTCCTGTCGGCTCGTGGCGGCTGTGGAAAGCCTTCTGAGCAAAAAAGTCTGTAAATACTACTTCCTCCTTTGTAGCGGTTTGAAAATCGGGTAATGCAGCTTTAAGGGCATATACATAAAAGTCTGCAAACCCCTGTGCAGCTGGTTCACTGTGATAAACCCTGAACCTATTATTTTTAACTGTGCACTTTTGGCTTCACCACAACAAATCCACATCGGCGGCATAGGTTTCAGTTGCAATATATCAGGGCTTCAGGGAGGTTTTGTTTTGGTACAATGAGTTTCATTTGTTTTTCAGTTCATTTATTTTAATAGATTCTTTTTTTCAGACCAAGTTTAATTTGTTTCCATACCTGACAGTTTAGATTTCTCACTGTCATCCTCAGAGTGATCACATGATGTTGCTGTGACGTGTCCGGTCAGCTCCGGTTTTGGCTCATGTGACCAATCTGAGGAAAAGCGCTAGTGAGCTGCCGATACGGTCAACTATAAAAAACAAACCTTGGTCTGAAAAAAGTATCTATTAAAATAAATATTTTGTTTATTTATTTATTTTTTATAAACAGCTGTGTTATACTTTCTATGGCTCCACAAAAATGACTTAACTCCTGCACTCCGCTCCAAAGACATCCTTAGAAGACTATGTGCTAGTTTCTGCTTGTGGTAAAAACTACATCGAGGCCATGCTATTTTGGACTCCCAGCCCACTCCACTATGCGCCTAATTCTGAGCCTAATTCCGTGAGTACACTCTTGGACCCGCCATGATAAATGCGACCCACCTCTCTGATGGATCGGAGCCCTTAGTCTGTATAACTTGTGCCGATTGCATCTCCGTACATTGCGGATGCCGTTAATCTTGGGGAGGCCATGACAGCGTTTCAGTTGATTACTCGCGTCCTTGAACCTTATTCCAACATGGCGTTTAAGAGAGCGAAGATGCTTTGTCACATAAAAGCTTTCTGTTACATCACATATTCTTGGCCTTGGATTGAAGGACGCTGTACCGGTTAATTGCATGTTTTGAAGAAGTAGCTGTAAATTCCTCACACAAAGGTCATGTTGTTATTGTGAAACCAGAGCACCATGGCACCTTAAATAGAAGACACAAAACAAGACCCCCTCCTGCCACTCTGCTCCAGCCTCTTTGCCTCCTTAGTGGTGAGATTTATAGCAGGCAGAGGGGCAAGGACATCCATTGCGGTGCACTGAAGGTCCAGAGTGAGAAGTGTAGATCACAGACTATTATGAACCCCAATGACAGCTCACTCTGATGTGGAGTGAGCACTAAGACCCTGCCACTGCTGTGTCATCCGCCACACATCCGTCACTCAACTTCTCCGCTCTTCATCAGGGCTGCGCCGAGAATCAAGGAGACAGGCAGTAAAAGATGGCTGCCGATGCCTCCTCCTCTTCCTCCTCCTCTTCCTCTTGCGATTCTCCCCTAGCCGTCACTCACTTTTATAGCCCCTGATGAGGCGGCAGTTAGTGAGAGCATTAATAAAGCCGGGGCCCAAATTGGACATTTGTGGAAGTTCTCCAGAGAGTGCTTCGTCTCACTGGGTGACACACAGGCCTTTTATCAAGCTCCATTACACTGACTCAGATGGATTTCTTACTGGACAAAATTTGCAAAACGCTACATCTTTCCATAAACAAATGCATTTTGTTTTTAAATAAATTGATTGGATTTTCTTCTTAGTATTATATATTTTTTAGTTGTTATATTTTCTTGAATAGATGATGTTTTATGCAAGCAGTCATCTCATTTGGATTTTCAATAGCTGTAAATGTAACTATAGGGCAGTACTGAAATGTTGGGCTACTACAAAATATGGAAATATTGCATAAAGTTACTGTGTTCATAATGAAAGGCTTGGATGACCAGGCTATGCTCATTTTATTATGAACTGACTTTTGGGTTCATTTTTACTTAGTAAGAGTAATACAGTGAAGGAGCAGATAATGGCTCATTTTCGATCGCTGACTGAACACATAACCCCAGTGGACCTTATCCGCGCCGTAATTGTCTAGTGCTGGATACAGTGACCACCTCTGTGCCGTGAGCTCAGAATGAGGTCGTGTTGTGGAGAGGAACGTTGGATCCTCTGTGTCACTTCTGTGGAGCATTAAACTTTGAGCAGGACATGGACAGTGTCTGAGGGCTTTGGAGAGAGCGGAAAGAAGCACGTCCACCTCACACACATGCCATATTCCCATACTTTATGGGGACTATTTCCTGGAGGCTGATGCGACCCTTAACCTAACTCAGCCCCCCTTGAAAAAGAGATTTCGATCTCAACGTGTGTTTTCCTGATTAACTGCTTGCCTATCCTTATAACGTTTAGCCTATTTTTGAACTTTGAATCATCTTGTTGATCTATTAATATAGGATTTACGTCATGTGGACCTGATTTTTGTCCCCATAAGAGAGACAGGTCTCTATGACGTGAGTGTTTATACAGTTTTTGGTCCCCACAATGCGATACAAACCCGTCCACACTCACATGCACACACAGGGGGAGCAGATACTGATAAGTCCCATAGGAGCACAGGCATGTAGTGATTAATTGCACCGGGTGTGGAGCCCTGATTATCTTCTGCTGCTCACCGTGCTGTTCCTGTGTTTTATGGGCCAAAGGCGCTGGGGAGGCTACTGTCAGCTAAATGCCACCGCACTATGGATAGTGGCCAGTTATTACTGAAAATGAGAGCCCAGGTTCGGACTTATGCAGACAAGACGATGCTGAGAGATTGGCCGCTAAACCATGGCAGCTTTCACACTTAGTCACATAACCAGAAAAAGTTGATTATTTTGTGTCATCTGGCCTTGTGCTGTACAGATATTATTAAATCCAGTCTTTCATGATACTTTTTTAAATACATCCTAAAGGGTTAATCAGAATGAGTGAAAAACATAGTTACTGTCTGATTACTAACACAAAATACTGTTTGTGTCCAGTAAACACTTCAGCTCATTGAGAGGCGCTGCGCACTTTAATTATGAGGGCATTATGACACATTTGGAGCTGATTGACGGCTAATCCATCATGTGGAAAAAATAGCTTTATTATGGCAGCCAAATGAGTCCTGTGCCTCGGGCAGAGGACAGACATCGGCCCAACACACAGAATATTGTACACTCATTGATAACAGGAATCAAACAGGGTCTGAGAAGAGGCATGTGCATGTTTTTGCATCTGCTTGCCTTACGAGCTACAAGGTTTTAAAGGTTATATGAATGTAGAAAGACAATGCACTTTTAGCATTAGCATAACCTGCCTGCCTGCTTCCCCTCACAGTCTGAACCTCTGCAGTCATTTCATAGTCACCCCAAGACCCGCTGCTATTGCCACATAATACTTGAAGCTTTTTCCCCCTGGTGTGCTAACTTTTCCTTTGCAGTGGTGACAGCAGCTGATGTTTATAGTGTGCTTGTGTTTTTCTGTTTCTCTCCTCCATATGCCGAAGCCTGCAGCTGTAGTAGTAACTGTTAAGTGTTCTTTTATTTGCTGTGCACTGTGCATTCTTGTGGTTGTTGTTGTTTTCTTTCATTTGTTTTCGTGGTGAGCCTTCTAACCCCACGTTCGTTCTGTTATGGCACCGCTGCAGTCCAGGATGACGCTGCCCCAGGTACCCAGGAGTACATTATGTTACGGCAGGACTCCATCCATTCAGCGGATATAAGGAGTAAAGGCTCCCCGTTTCGTGCAAAGTGTCATGAAATCTTCTGCTGCCCACTGAAGCAAGTCGTCCTCAAAGAGAGCGCAGCGCCAGAAGGTTTGTCTCTTACCCCTCCTTCTTTTCTCTGCCCCCTGCTCGCCCTGTACCTGCACTTAGGCTGACCACCTGTCCCTCTTTTGGATGTCCTGCACTGTCATTTATGTCCCTTGTCCCACTTCTAGAGAAACTTTTCACTGGCGCCACGAATAGTGAATGGTATAACATAGTCAAATTTAAGTAGATAAAAGGATAACAGAAAAATCCTTGTCAAAAATGTAACTTTTTGGGTGTCCAATCTTTGTGATAAAATGTGATCTAGTACTTCACCACTACTACTGCTACTTTACTTTCTTTTTATCTATAAGTCTAAATTTATCATGTCGTCTCACCATGTCCCACCACGTTGCCCAACTTGTCCCATGTTTACTACTAGAGGTGGTCACCCTAGCTGCCCCCTTCCCCTTAATGAAACCCATAGACTGTATAAAGAAGTGGACTAAGGGAATGTGACGTTACCCACAGCGTTCGGCTCCAGTCAAATGAAGCTCATCGAGGCTAGTTCCATATTTAGAATTCAGACCGCGAGTATCATAGTGACCAAAGAGCCAATCTGAAGCGAGGCTGTTGAAGGTAATGCCCTTTCCCACCCACACCGGCTGTTTTAGAGGGAGCGGGCGCTTACCAACGCTGTCAGTCAAACCTGTTGCTAAAGCTGGCGGGAGCGACCTTGATTTACAATAACAAAGTCAAAATACCAGGATCATGTAGAGTGGGTTAATACAAACATTTTAAGACCAAAATGACGAGCCTGACAGCAGCAGTGACAGAGAGAGGTGCGATAGTCAATGTAAAGTGAACTGGAGCCAGAGTCGATGGAGCCGGAAGCGCGTCCATGATCACTTCCTATTTGGAACACGGCAGCTAGCGGGTTAGCGCTGTCCGTTTATATATAGTCTATGATAAAACCTTAACTAACTCCTTAATTTATTACGGCATGTTGTTCCTGCTTTTTGCACAGAAATTCAGTGCTCCTCCTTGACCCTTGTGCAAATATGCATAGATATTTGTTTTATATTCTGCCCTTAATGTGCATGTAATATAAATGGAAAATGGGTGAGATCTCTACAGCAACTTCAAAACATCTACAATTTTTTAGGGCTCTTGTCAAAGCCCCTCGAATTGGTCCCTGACAAACTCACTCAAATGTCTCTTCTCTCGCCCATTTTGCCTGTCTTTTATAATATTTGGCTTCTCTCCTGTTTGGGGTTTTCGCGATGGATCAGTTGCACTTTGATTTGGTAGCTGTAGACCACCAGTGTGTATAAGCATAAGTCTCCCTGGTCGTGGTGAACTTGGTCTTTGAGTTCAGTGACTAAGCATTTTCACTGCACCACATATTTTTCTCATAAATAAAACCCAAACGCCAATATTTCTTCACAGAGCATGTCCGAGAGTCTCCCCTGTCTCCTGAGAATGTTCCTGTAGCTTTATCATCTGCTCCAACTGTCCCCTTCAATGTTTCTGTACTTATTTCTTCTTTGCTCCAGTTCCACTCCCCCAATCCTATTTTCTTTCATTGCGCTGTTTGCAGCCACATGCGCTCTGCAGTTTTATCAATCTATGTACAGTCAAGATAAGATGAAATGACAAAGCCCCTGCAGCAGTGAGTAGCACTTAGCCCCTCTGTCCCCACCACATTTATCATCCCGTCCTCAATAGAGAACTAATGTGGAAATTGCGTTTTGTCTGCAAAGCTCTACAGATACGACGCTTCTTCCCGGTTTGACGCTTTCTGTTGTTCTTCAGATTAGTTGACCTGTTGATGGATGTTAGTGTTTGCATACCCGCATAAACACAGGGCCTCGCCGGAGAGTGTGAGATAGCAATAAGAAAAAAAGAAGAAATAAAAAACATTGCCGGTGGAGGTCTGGATAGCCAAGTACAGATGTATTATTCAGCTTGACTGCAGCTTTACTTGGACGTGACTGAATTTACAAAGGAAGGAGACTACAACACTTACGTAAGATGTTCAGGACGACGTCGTTTTAGCCGCGTTAAACTGTTAAACATCCCAGACACTCATTGAATACATAAAGCTGCAAGAGGAATCGGTCTGATTCTGTTTGAGCCCGTCTGAGCTGCGCATTAGTTACATCTATCAGTGCATGCTAACTACTGTGCTACATGTCGTTAAGATGTCAGACCAACACATGAAGATAAACAGGCTGTTAAAGGAAGTGTCAGGAGCAGTTACCATAGCAACAGTTCTCTAAATGAGTAACGCTCGTTAGTGATTACAGTTTAATCAGGTGCTGTGTTGTATATTGCTGACACATAAAGGCTAATAGATTTTCATAGCACGGCGATATGTTAAAAATCTGACACACACATACATACATTTGTAATTGTGCGAGCCTTTTTTGCCTTCTGGGGTGGGCTGATCGCTGGTGGGTGGAGTACTCAGTTTTGTTACTTAAAATTACAGATACAGAGGTTAAAAGTTACTCAAGTAAAAGTAAAAATATCACATGAAAAAATCAACTTATTTAAACCTCCTTTTAAAATGTACTTTAAGAGGAAAAAGTAAAAGTATTTCACACAAATGTTGTTAATTTGTTAAAGTGTCAAATGTAGTGATACTGATTATAAATAATACATAACAGTAGAAATGTGATTATATTTCTTAATTTTTCTTAATTTTTCTTAATTTTTGTTTTCTCAAAGCCGAAGCTTGAACTTGAAAACTTATGTCAGAATGTTACCGCGAATATGGTAAAAGTAACCCCTCAAATCATATGAAAAGTACTTTTTACTTTTCAGTCCAGTTTAAAAATGTAGCGGAGTAGAAAGTACGAATATCTCCTCTCAAATGTAGTGAAGTAAAAGTAAAAATTATCCACTGTAAAATTCACTTAAGTAAAGTAAAAGCCAAAAGTAAAATCTGTCAACTAGACAAAAAATTGTAGGAGTGAAGACATTTCGCTGCTCATCCAAGCCGCTTCTTCAGTTCTGGAATCTCTGCAGTCACTTAAGTAAAGTACAGATACCTAAAAATTTGACTTAAGTACAGTACTTTACTACTTGTACTTTGACACCATCTGCCACTGAAGCTAATCAATGCATCACCACCAAAGACAACATTTCAATCTGACATTCACACTAGGGATTTTGAGATTCATATATGAATCAGCAGGGTTTTAGTCATCACAATATATGCATGTGTTTCTAAAGAGGGAGGGAGGATTTTGAAGACACAACATATATTTTCAGAAGGTTTTCTTAAAGCTTGTCACAAACGCAGGCATGAGATTTAATGTTAATTCATTTTAAACATAAAACCAACCAAAATAGTGAAGGTGGAGCAGGTGAGGGGGTAAATCAGATCCTCTTTTGCATGACAGCAGATTGCCATCCCACCATAGGAGTGAGTCAGATCTGCTGTACTCCCCTTATCCTTAGCTCAGTGTCTTGTTCTGCACCAGCCGTCAGCACTTGTATCCTCCACAGAACTCACCTGTTACATTACTGCGCTCTGCTCCTGCTCACAAGACTTGTACTGTACTTGTACTGTAAGCCTTAGAGAGCCCCGTGTAAATATTTCAACCATAATTCACATGTATTCTACGCGCCTCTGTGTCATACACGCGTCTCTGTATAAACAAAGGGAGACTGGCAGCTGCATATTCAAAATTCAACATACATTTTCATAACATGTAAATTCTGGCATAGCACTGGGCCTTTTAGCTTACCATACACAGGGCCCACATAAAATATATAAACACAGCCACCTGCTTGTGTCTGTGATGTTAATGCATTGTCTAGAATGTTCCACAGTGTGGCATTAAACTGCTCAGAAATATCTCGATAAACATGCATTGGGTCACCTCTTAGTAACTTGACCCGGTGGCGGCACCTGCTTGTTGAAGACAGACAAGTTTAATGCCATACTGTGGAACATCCCAGACATATATAACATCACAATGTCTGAAGGTTGGCGGTTTGATTCCCCTCCATCAGAAGACTTCCACAGTGCATCTGTAATCTGTGTTGGAATTGGGTGAAATGTTTAAAGTGGGGTATTTTATTTATGGGCTATAACTGCCAACACATAACATACTTAGATCATGTTCCCTTTTATGGTTTTGAAAATGCTCTATTTGCTGACAACAACGTATGAACATGTTTTAAGTTTCACTTTAGTTTTGGCGCTCCAGGCCCCCCCTCCCTTTGCTCTCTGCACTAAGTCACTCCCCCTTCAGAGCACTGTCACATTACAATTGTCATGCATTCTGCAAATGAAACTACTGCACATCGCACCAAGTTTGTGAACTTGTTGTGTACAGTTTTGTGTTATGCTTTTTGTATGGAGCATGGGTGACGTAGGCTTGTGGGCTGAGCATTGGACAAATCTTACAGTTACACGAGGAGGGTTCGAATTGGCCCGGGAAAGGTCACTAACATACTCAAACATGCATGGATGACATCTAAAACCTCTTCAGGCATGTTTTTGATGAGGGAACAGTGTTATAACATGGTAGAAAACTCCAAAAAGTCGATTTAGCATAAAACCCCCTCTTTAAATTACAGTTTTGAATTATTATTTTTCCTATTTCATAAAAAAGTGCTTGAAATGAAATCATTTGAAACAAGTTGGATAAAATTGCCTCCTGGAACTGATTATATTGACAATTAGAAATTGACTGATATGGGGTTTTTCATGGCCAATGCCGATTGTTAGTACCGATGGCCGATAAACTCTGCTGATATTTTTGGGCAGGTTTGGATTATTTTCACCCAATTCTTTCATTTAATTTTTCTACAAACTCACCCACAGCCCTTTTTACCACAAACCTGAGCTGTGTAGTCGTGTTTTGTGCAGCGTTCTCTTCATAGTAAAGTGTTCAACTAAAGCTGTATGCATATTGTTTAGGCGGCTAGTTGGCCTAAATAAAATACCGACCTCTACCGGAGATTTAAGTCCGAAAGCCGATTCACTGAAACGTACAAATATCAGCTCTATCTCTAGTAAGAATGAAATCGATTGTAAAGTGATGCGTGTGTCTTATTTGGATGTACCTGAGTAACCAAATATGAAGGCCTTTTGCATTTGTGTTGCAGCTTTATTGACAAGATAAATCCTCTGCTGCCCACTCATTCATAGCTGTGTAGGCAGAAGCATGAGAAGAATGGACCACACACCATTCAGACTTTAGCCTGGGTAATTCACTGCAGCGCTGTTAACTACTTCAGCTAAAACAATATTAGTATGTTTTATTCATGTATTTTCTATATCTGCATATTCAACAAGCCTCTGTGTTTGTCAATACAATGAGAAATAGACTGCATGAATAAGTAATGTAGAAATGTAATGTGGAGCTGGGAGAGAGCAGCCGTGAGTGTCAGTATTGAATCAGACGTGTGTCATTATCGGGGAATATTTGAATTATGTTACGGCCTAATATTTTCAGGTATACAATTTGCTGCGTGGAAGACATAACCTACAAGCTAGAACATAAAGGATTAAAATTTATGTGGGACGCATGTTAGCGCTCAGCCTTGAAATAGACTTGAAATGAAAGTTAATGTAGCGTATCTTGCATAGAAAACATATTACTATCCCTTGCTCACCTAAATGCATCCTATGTGTTTAACCTCGAGTTCACACAGCCTGGAAAATCCCCTGTCAATATATACCTCCAGGCTAATGTTGCTAATGGACTGGCCTTGTTATTCTTTTATTTACTAATGGCAGCATAATGAGGCTAGGGCTTAATCTGGGCTAAATGGGAAAAGTGCAGAACATACAAGAGTGAATTTTCACAGGGATGAGCTAATTATGCGCTACATTGGGGCCAACTGCTCACTCAGCAACACAGACAGGATGCAGCTCTCAGGCCAACAGAGCTCCTGTTTTCATTTTGTCACTATGGGGAATAGGAAACATTGTGAAGTCAACTGAACTCATGTTGGCAGAAAATAACTGAATTGACTGTATTTTTATTTTTTAATTGTTGCTGGGACAGTACCGTTAAACACTGACACCAAACAGAGCCTAAGTCCAGGTACATGTATAGCCACAAGCTGATTTGCAGCCCCTGTCCTTAGTCAGGCTTTAAAAGGTGTTAGTAGAAAAAGAAAACACTAGCAGTATTGGGGA
Source organism: Periophthalmodon schlosseri (assembly GCA_000787095.1). Taxonomy (NCBI): domain Eukaryota; kingdom Metazoa; phylum Chordata; class Actinopteri; order Gobiiformes; family Gobiidae; genus Periophthalmodon; species Periophthalmodon schlosseri. The sequence goes on from KN474779.1 coordinate 64,610, forward strand.
AGTTACTTTTAACAAGTGATTAGTTACCCATTAGTTACTTGTTAAAAATGTAATATATTACACTACTTAGTTACTGCCTAAAGAAAGTAACTTAGTTACATTACTTTGGGATTTGTAATATTGTATAAATATGTGCTTTTAAGTTTTTTTAAAGACATTTAAATAGAGGTAAACAACAAATGAGTTGTTTAAACTGTCTCAAATGGCATCACACCAACTGAAGAAATGTGCGTCTCCATGACGCTGCTTCTCTCTGCCCCTGAGGTGGTTTTCTGACAGCAAAAGTCATGCCTGTGGGTAACTAAGTAACTAGTATTTTGTTAGTAACTGTATTTAATTACAAGTATTTTCACAGTAATCCATTACACTATTAAGTTACTTAAAATTGTAATTCAGTTACAGTAACTGAGTATTTATAACTGAGTTACACTCAACACTGAACACTAGACTCATTTACAGAACAATAAAATAATCCTTTGAAACATAGATTATTACTGCCGACGGGCTCCTCTCTCCACAGATCTGACCATCTGTTGGCCTGGTGGCATCACCTGCTTCTGTCCATGGTGATGATGAGGTTAATCCTTTACTGTGAATCATTCCAGTCAAAACAATAACATTCCCTCAGAACAAGCAGGTGGCACACCCTCCACCAGGAGAGTTACATAGTGCATCTTTAAATTCTTTTTGTCTTGAAAAGAAGGTAACACTTTGTTAACCTGCCTGGGGACTGCAGATGAAAATGAGCTTTGGCTAAATCTGGTGTAAAACGTCTCTTCTTTTATGAGATTAATGTGTTTTCACATGGTCCCTGTTAAAATAAACCAATAAACTAAACTAAACGCGTGGATAAAGAAGCCTATTCAGTGTCTTTGAACTTGTTTTCTTAATATTTTATGCCTACATAGACATTTCACACTGGTTCCCCTCAAGTGTATTTTAGCTTTGGAGTCTTCAGTAGTAAGTGCAGTTCTGTGTAGCTATTTTGTGTATGTGTCTGAACCTGAGCCGTGTCACAAATGCTTCTCAGTGAGTCAGAAGTGTTCTTTTCATCTGACAGTGTGGATCAAGCGTTATTCATAATAGGGTTACTTTTAGCTCTGCTTTCTTCTGAAAATAGTAATAAGGCTATTTTTCCATCTCACATTTCCAGGTGATAATTATAGCACCTTAGAGTCAGAACAATGAACAACACGTTTTATCATTACATAGCCGCTGGCTTTTGAAGAATTTCACAACAATTTAGTGGCAAATACAGAGGCTCATGGATCATTTCATGTTGAAACTAAACATATGTTGCGAGCTTAAACTTTTTAATCAATGTTGGTTATTTTTGTAACAAAGTATCAACACATTATAATCCCAAAAAGAATTCAAACCACATACATCCACTGCCAGGGTCATTTCTGTATGTGTGTGTTTTGTGTGTGTGTCAGTACTAGGGCTACATGGAGACTGCATAAAACTTTAACATGTAACTCTATGGGAAGCAAATAATCACATTTAGGTTATGAATTATGACTATATTACTAAAGGTTATTGTAGATTTGGAAATGGAAAAGTTCTACACAGTATGATTTACCCTGCAGTACTGCTGCTGTACGTGTGGAGCTGGTTACATGGTACATCATTGTCTTCATCAGCAGTTCTCAGGGTCAAATGTGAAGGACGGTGCAAATGTATGTGTCAAGACAATGGATGTCCTCTGATGCTGTTGTTCATAAAACAACAATACTTCAACATCTCTTAGTACTTGATGTTTCCTTAACCTTTGGCCCTGTCATGGTGATTGTGCACTAAAGTCAGTGGTCCAGCCTCATTACCCTCTGCACAGTCAAGGCAGCTCTATGTGATGTGCCCTACACCCCCACAAGCTCCATCACACTGGGTTTGATGTACTGCACTCTGCTACTCTCCATTAGCCTCGCACTGAAGCACCAAACAATATACTGTGTATGTTTTACTTTATACATCAACACAAATGAGAGTTTTTTTAAATACCAGGAAATGGACCAGTGTCCATGTAAACTGGTTTATGAATGAATACGTTTGTGAATGAATGTGGGGCAACAGATGGAAATAGGCAAATCTATCACATTCATTAACATGCACCAAATGAACTAATAATAATAATAATAATAATAATAATAATAATAGTAGTAGTAGTAGTAGTAGTGCAAACTCCTCCACTCTCTGAACCTTGTTGCAGTGAATGTCCATAGAACATATGGTCAGAACTGCATGTTCCTTAAAGCAGCCTTTACTGCTAATCCAGTCACTGCAGAGACAATTAGATTCACACATGTCATCGAGGCACGCTGTGTATGCGCTGACAGCTCTCCCAGGCTCCATTAAGTAACAACTCAGTTTAAAGCGGATGTATCGGTGGGTTTCAGATTCTAGAATGTGATGATGCCATAGTCCCAGATGGGACTACATTGTACTGTAATCACCATGAAATATCTAAAAGGTAAATGCAATATTGAACCTTTCCTATTAGTGACTAGATCCAAGAACTCACTATATTTCAACAAACATTTGAACAATATTCATTTTATCTGCCCTCCATGTGTATTATAGGCCTGTAGAATGTGGTGATGTTGGTCTGAAACCTGGTAACAGATTGACAAATCTGCTGGGTTTAAGGTTAACATGGTGTTTACATGTGCTCACCATTTAGCCATGGTCTCAGAGTGATGGGGTGGTCAGCAGTGAGAGGCCAGCAGTCCTTCAGATGTACCATAAAGCATGTCCACAACAGCCTTGTGCCATACGTCAGTCTACTTCTAATCTACGGTAGCCACGGAGCATTTATTACAGCCTAAGCACATGGAATCCTCTGTTAAAGGCACTGTACCACATGGTACAGGGACAAACTCAAACTGCTGCGCACTTTCTGCATCTTTTTATAAAGCATTTTCATCCATTGTAAACCCAGACGTAGTGCAGATTCCCATTTAACAGGCTGGGAGCAGTTATCAGTTGTGATCAGTCTGAGTGACTTCTTCAGCCAGTTGTGAGGACATACACATCATTCATTTCTGTAGTAGTTATGTGAAGTTGAAAATATATGTTGTTAGTGTTTTCTGGCTCGAGTGTTACCTCAGCTGTGAGCTCCAGTGGACTTAGTGCTGTCACTGAATCACTGTAATGTTCAATTACTGCTCTTCAGAGGTCAAAGCCTTTGGGGCGACACGCTGGACTCATGATCGTCCAGTATTAGACAACTGCAACTGTGCAGAGCACAGCCCAAACTGCAGCCAGTGAACAAAGGCCTGTCTGTCACTGTTATCATCAAAGACCAGGAGACATGTAGAATATGAGAGCACATATATTTGTATAAATAAATGTATTGTAAATTTTGGTTTTCCATTGGCTCGTTGCTGTTCCTGCATTGTGCACATATACAGTCTATGATTGTGCCCAGTGGAGACTTGATAGCTCTGTGCTGTTGCTGCTGTGAGTTGGCCTACATTCTTTACTACACTGTTCTCTATCAGAGCTCCTCCCACCTGTCCCAAATGTGCTCTCACATCCATTGTCATTATATGTTCATGATTTCTCCTGTCTTTGGCAGGAAACATGTGGCCTTCCCATAAACCCATTAACTCATCCATCCAGTTCAGTCCAGACCACACTCTTCATCACTGCATGCGTTTATTAAAATACAAACAAAAACTGACTGCTATTTTTAAGGACACAGTTAATAAAAGAAATGAGAGCTTTTATTTAAACTTAAAAGAACAGATCCTGTCTCATAGTCGCGCTGTGACCACATTAGACTGACAGCACATGTGGCTGCTGTCTGCTGTTTAATCTCAGTCTGTCCAAGTCCAAACTTGATGTGTCATTCTGGGAGTGCGATCTAGGACATCTTCACTAGTGCTCAGTATTTCTGGACTTTGAGAAAGGCTAAAATTAGCACAGAGGTATTAAAATAAACTTTGAGTCTGAACATCTATATTTTGGAAGCGGTGCTGGAGGACTCTTAACAGCAGATGTCCCTTTATGGTGTAATACACGTCCATTTCCAGACTATGTTCTATTTAATGGAGCAGAAATAACTTCAAAGAGACAAAGTGAGATCAAGTTTTGTATTGTTATTATTGAGGACTGATTGCCCAAAACCACACTTACTACTAACCAACCAGAGCGACACATGGTGCAGCTGTACAATTGAACAATCATGGCAGCGTACAAGTAAAAAGAAAGAAACAACTACAGAGCGAACTGAGAAACCGCACACATTTCTCTTCCCACCGCTGGTTTAGCAGGGAGCGGGCGCTTAGCAATGCTGTCAATCAAACCTGTTGCTAACGCTAGCGGGAGCGACCTCTGGGAAAGAAGGCACCTGATTTGTCTGTTATTAATGTTCATATCTTGAGTTACGGACACAATAGCAAAATAAAAATACCAGGATCATGTAGAGCGGGTTAATACAAACATTTTAAGAGCAAAATGACAAGGCTCAATGCAGCAGTTATGGAGAGAGGGGCCACAGTTTTCCAATGTAAAGTGAACTGGACCTAGAGTCGATGGAGCGGGAAGTGCGCCCCTGCTCTCTTCCTATTTGGAGCGCGGCGGCTAGTAGGTTAGCTATGTCCATTTATATTTACAATCTATGGCAGCAAATGAAACAATTCTTCTGTTATAATAAACACGTACAAACTTACAATGCACTTTCCACATTATCAGGCTGCTTCCTTTAGAAATTGAGTGTTTTTATGATTTTATCCTTTTTATATTGCTCTGGGCAGAATTGGCCAAGTTTTAGTCTGAGAAGTCCGTGAAGAAAAGGTATCTGGCAGCTAAAAATCCTCTGTTTGTTTTTGCATGTTTACTGCCAACATACCCCAAACTTTGAAGGTGTTAAAATAATTACAAAAAGACAAAACAAATACAAGCTGTTTACTCTAAGACTTAAAAATAGCTGTAGAGAAAATAGTCTCTTGAATATATAATGGTTTATGTGTTGATGTACTGATTGTTTTCCCTTTGGCTGCTCTGAGTTTGGTGAGGTGTCCACAGTGAACAAGTTTTGTGGTGAATTGGCGGATGTTTATGCTGGATGCCCTCCCAATGACAACCTATTGCCAGAAAGTGTCTTACCCTGGATCCAATCTGGACTAGGAAAACACTGGTTGGATGACTTTGGTGGCCCTGTGTACTGAATAACCTACCAATATTTTTGATTTCCCATGTGTACGCTGGCGCTCTTCTGACACACATTTTGGCCATTTTACTTCCAATAATAATAATCATGGCTTAGTCTTATAAAGCGCTTTTCTGGTCGCTCAGAGTCGCTTTACCATTTCGTGCATTATTCATTCTTTTCACACTTGATGGTGGTCAGCCACGTTTGTAGCCCTTGGGCAGACTGACAAAAGTGAGGCTGCCAATCTGCGCCATTAGCCCCTCCTACCATCTCCAACATTCACTCACCCACCACTTACATACGTGGGTGAAGTGTCTTGCCTAAGGCCACAATGACAGTTTTTGCCACTGGCGCCCCGCTGTGCACCTAATTTTCCCAGCAGTTTCCCATCCAAGTACTAACCAGGCCCGGCCTCGTTTAGCTTCTGAGATCTGACGAGATCAGGTTTTGACAAGGAGGTTATCTAAGCAACTGTCCATTATTATTATTATTTCATATTTCAGCTTTTGGTGGTTTCTGATGATGTAGGTAACTTTATTTCTATTATTTTAGACACAATTTATGAACAAATAAATGTTCTCCTTTTGGGTCCTATATTGTAACTATATTGTAACATAAATTCCTTTTTTTAACTCAAATGTTGAGGTGCATAAGCCATTTTCTGCATTCTGCACACATCTGCTGATGACTGTTACTGGCATGGCACAGATTGAGCATCCCTTTGCCTCAGTGTTCTCATGGCAAGGCTTGTGAGGGGTGGGACTTCGTACCGTCACTGCCATTGGCCTGCGCCTGTCTCCTCCTCTGCTGGAACCATAACTGACTGATGATTCCTTCTTCTGTATTACCCAACCCCCATTCTCCACACTCATATGACCACCCCCCTCTCCCTCGGTCTCTATCTCCCTCACACACACGCGCTTACGTATGTGCAGTCTCCATGGTAACGCGTGGTATCACTGTGGCACTGGTGGCCTAGCATGCTGCAAGCTGCTGGTGTAATGGATTTACTGTACCAGCGCTGACTGAATGAGCAAGCACGACACTGCCTCCAGGCTTAGGAGCTTTGAGCTTCCCTTGAGCTTAGGAGAGATCAATGTGTTTTCACCCTATCTCCCCATTCTATGCCAGAAGTTCACCTCCAGATACTCCCTTTGCAGTGCACATGTGATCACTGTTCACTGTATAGAAAACCAAAGTGCACAGGCCGACAGTGTGATTCTTTGCCCTCTATTTCACACCAAGTGCAAGGTTATCCACTCATTTACTCTGCGCAGCCTAAGGGCCCACTTTGTGCTCCGGGTTTAGAAATTCATTAAACCCCAGGTGCTGCCGGGGATATTTTAGATTATTAATATGAAATGATTAATTTAATAGGTTGAAAATATTTACAAATTTAAGGTCAAGGTGACGTGTAACCTTGATTTTATAGTTAATTTCACAAGGTGGCTCTCTCTAGTGGTGAGGATTGGTACGACACAGCAGAGTGAACCCTAAACTTCTGGGAGCTTGGGTTCTTGAAAACAGCATCTCTCTGGTTTAACAACAATCCCCTTATGCCAGAGAGACGTAGAAATGTAGACAGTCTCTTCTTGTGTTATGACATTAAATGAAGACTGTTGAAATGGAGCAGCATCATACACTGGATGAATCTATAAACTTAAACCTGTTGTGGTTCTATGTTTCAGATATTGAGCTATATTGTCAAATATTAATCCAAAACAGATACAATTTCTTACATTTGACTATATATTGCTATAGCTACGGATGACAATGAAAAGAAAAATAATATGCCTATACAGTTTTACATTGTAATAATAATGGTAATAATCAATTGCTGTATTTTATTTATTCTGTGTTATATAGGTTTACATTTAGTTAGGTTTTAAATATACACAAGAGGAATAAAACTGGAATACTTTTAAATTCACAGTTTGTGATGCATGTAGGGCCAAACCTAGAGGTTCATTCAAGGCAACAACCGTTTAATTCTTGCTTCCGAGCGCCCTCTAGTGAACAAGCCGTGAAGTGCTGTACTACTGTACTGAAGCCTACTATTAAAACATATATTCTTCAAAGTAGCCTATTTTTTCCCCAGGAACCATGATTGTTGACTACTTTAGTAATGTGTGGCCAAACTCGGAATGTAATTATAAATTAGATGACAAATCACAGGATAAGTCCCGGAACTCCCTAATATTTTTGTCATATTTAATATAAAGACTGTTTGTGTTATGTTATGTTAATGTTCCCTCTGACTTTCATTGTACTGTCTGCACAATACAAATTCTTTCCCTCAGTGCTAATGTCATATCAATATATTTCCGTCGAAAGTAGGGCCCTGCGTAACCAGTTTAGTCCACGCATTATCGGATCGTTTTACATCATTTTTGTAATATGATAGCAAAGTCATATCTGGTCCTAGAAAAGAAGTCAAATCTTTGCAGTGGATTTTCATCCATTTTCCTCGGGCGACCACAACGCGCGTGTTCTTTGTTTTCCGGATCAACAAGACCTCGAAATGAATGTTTAATGAGCATTTTAGAAGTCATAATGGCATGTCGCTAATGTCCCGTAACGATCTTCCTGTTGATGACCACGCCTCGACGCAGCCTGCCCCACCACTACGCCACTCACAGTTGTATTGTTCTGGGGACGGTTTGAAGTTTTGTCTAAATGTAAGACAAGTCGACTCTTTGCTCAGTTTGAAGAACCATATTCTCGGACTATCTCATCAGGGAAAAGATGAGTTTTCCTCTAAGAAAAGCGGTGTCAGGTATGGCTACTTTAATGCGTGTGGAATGCACTGATTTCAAGATCATTTGTGTCAACAAACTGTTTAAGAAATTAGACTGATTCACTTAAGTTTGATTTAGAGTTGCTGTTTGTATAGAGAACATTCTTTTTTGTTTGTTATTTTGGACTTTTTCATCAAAACGCCATGGAGCTGTCCATGGTGCTGAAAAACATTTCTTCCAACCTACGACATAATAGGCCGTCTAACTTTCTTTTTTTATATTACTGCTCTATGCTTTTTTGCTCTTTAGTCTACTTTAAGTTATATCCCATTATCCTGTATCAATATATGTATTCATATATTTATAAATATGATTTATTGGTTATAATATTTTTGTTCAGCCCATCTGTGTTTTATTTGTATGCTCTTGGTAGTAAACAGATGTACTTTACATCAATTACTTATACACGTATTACTTGCAAATTCATTTTAGAAAATATGTCAGCAAAAGTGCAATTAGTTTAATGCTGCATTTTGATATATTGACTCTAGATGGCAGCATTGGCTAACATGCTAAAGCTCTCCCACTGCCAATTGAAACAATTCAACGGATGTCTATCTGTCTTTTCATGGAGTGACACTTACTGCTCAGTATTAACGCCTACACTAACACCAGGCCTAAAACATTAGGCCTGGTGTTAGTGATTGTTTTCATAACAGAAGACGTATCTCATGTATCTCATCGGTAAACACGAGTAACATGTGCAAGTGTTCATCTAGAAAGAGTAATCAGTGCTGTGTGGACAACAGCAGCCTAAAGTGCACAGTAGTTCTGGCCACATGCACGTGTGTAGGCACAGTGTAGTGTAAGGGGTGTGCCCAGTGACTGCTTTAGTGTATCACTGCACCCCTCCTCTCACTACGCGCGGCTTGTTGGAGGAGGATTGCCCGGAGAATAGAGTTTAATGTAGCCTACTCTATCCACGATGGAGTGGCTTGGACCATTATCTAGATTGGCTGTACTTCAAATAGAGCCAGAATGGCGCTGATGCGTGCGCAGTAAAGAGATAAAGGAGGCGCAGCAAACAGGTGTTTCCAACCAGGGGCCGCGCTCAACTCCTCTCACTCTGTGCTTCAGCCATGTGCGCTGCGACGTAGGTCTACCTCTGCTTACTTTGACGCGCGTGGACAAAAGGATGAGGACATGTCGCGCGACATGAGCGTCTTTGCGAACGTCTTTGAGTGGACCTCTTTTTTTTCTCGGATGGGTTTTATGACAGAAAACAATTAAGATTTTGCTCGATTCTAAGAGTGATCCGTCTGAGGTTCTCCTAAGTGTTTTCATAGCCGCGAGCTACAGAAGGCGCACCGGGAAAAGTTCGTGACCCTTTTTTTGCTGCACATTTCCCTCCTGAATCCAGTGCTCTGGGTTCTGTCGAGGTGACACTCACTGTACAAGTTCCCACACTGCCGCCAAGCTGGCCATGGCAGCAGCTATCGCCAGCTCCCTCATCAGGCAGAAGAGGCAAGCGAGGGAGCGGGAAAAGTCGAACGCCTGCCGCTGTGTGAGTAGTCCCAGTAAAGCCAAAGGGAGCTGCGAAAAGCCCACCAAACTCAGCGTCTTCTCCCGAGTCAAACTCTTCAGCTCCAAGAAGAGACGCAGAAGACGCCCAGGTCTGTAGCGCTGCGGGTTGTTTTTGACGCTTTTGACAGCACCACTTACTATCACAGTGCTCTGTGTCGTGATCAGAAGCTTAACCAGTGTTTAGACATTTCAATCATATTTGAACTATGGCAAACTGTGCGTATTTCATTATGAGGAACGACTGAGACCACTTTCAGTTTGGCTGCTTTGCGCCCTGACATGCTCTAAAGTCTCCACACAGCTGTAACACTGTGAGATGTTGATGTTCTTACTTCCATTTTAAAGTTTAAGATCTATATTATTTTCAGTCCCCAACAGTGCATTTGTTTCGAAATGAAACACTCGTTCATTTCATTCATTTTCCACATGCTTCTGTGATCTAAGCCATGATATCGAAACTTTTCTCACTTGGGCTTTAGTTGTATTGACTCATTTTTAATTAGCTTGTTATTTGAGTTGACCAACTTTGAGTTTTGTGATCCTCCCTGCGCGTACAACTTCAGTGCAGCACAAGTAACCTTAGTGAGAGCAGAAAGGGCAGTATTGAAAGGTAAGTGAGATGAAAGGATAGATGAAAGGTGTGGTAAACCGCAGTAAAGGACACTCCACTTGGGACAATAACTGGGGAATAGAGAGCACTTAGCACAGACCCACACAGACACAGACTGACAGGAGAGACAGGAACACTACCATTGAAAATATTGACTTCTCGAGTAGAGCGTTAATTATGCATTTAGTGAAACCAGTACAGACTGTGGTGAAACTATTTAAGGGAAAAAAGTGAAGTAAAGTTATCCATGTTTTTGTCTTTTCTAATCAGAGGTTTTGTCTTACATGAAAGTACCACCTGAAACTTTCTGGTCACAGTGACAACTTTGATTTAAAGGGTAAAAGTCTGTTCTGACAGCTTGCTGCCAGCTCTATAAAATGTTAAATCCTTCACAAAGGTCTTATCTAGTATTGGTTTGTGTGTGTTCCACAGAGCCCCAGCTGAAAGGGATCGTGACAAAGCTGTACAGCCGCCAGGGCTTCCACCTCCAGCTGCAGGCTGACGGCACCATCGATGGAACCAAGGAGGAGGATAATGGTTACAGTGAGTACTGAGTACACTTCTCTGCACTCAGGCAGGCTGCAGTGTAAGGTACTTTACACAAGAACTTCAAGATTTACCTTCACCCACAGTGTAATCGCAAAAAGCCCAATGCTTACATTCGACATCATGTTTTCCTGATTATGGCAAGTGGACAAGTGCCAGTGACTCTTGACTAAGTGGAAGCAGATATAAGGGTCAAATCTACCTTTCCAATAGGTCTACTTCCTAAACCCATTTACAACAGAAGAGGGTTTTTACATTAAAATAAGACATTCAGAGTTATGTAAACCAGGGCTTAACTGTGGTTCAGACACCACCTTTAAGAAAGATTGAGTGTAACTAAACTGATATGCTACAGCAGAAGTGAGAGACAGAAACCATCTCCGCTTAAACAGATAATGGACTGGCAGGACTCATTAAAGAACTTTGATGGTCTGTGTTTATGACACTAAGCAGATTTAGAGCCTCTGTTTTCCTTCACTCTTCTGAGGAAATGCAATAAGGATCAGAAGTCTTTGTACTCTGTATCTATGACACCTCTTACATAACTGCTGCCCTGTATCACTCAGTACACCTCATGAAGAAAATTAAAGACCATGTTTAAACAGGAAAAAGAAGGAAGAGTGAATCTTGTTGCACTGCTCCAAAAATAGTGTTGTTAGAGTGCGCTTGTCTCCATGGTGACGGAGCGCTCCTCATGGAGATACTGGTGTCTTATGATGGTAGGAGAGGACCTACTCAAAGACGTACACAGGCACATGGGGCGGAGAGGGATTTGATCTTAGTTACTGTGGTGCATTTAAAAGAGCAAAAGCTTGAATCCGATTTTTCCAAATTTGTACTAAATTAAACTAAAAGTCTGTCAAATAACTGAACAAATATTGTTATTACTCAAAGTGGTTCTAGTGCTTTGCAATGCAAGTTATTACATAATGACTAAACCACCTTCACTTCACTACATCTTTATTAAAGGGCTCGTGATAGAAATATGCCTATAACATTTTTTTAAAGTTGTAGTTCATGTTTGGGTTGATCAGATTTTGGTTCTGTGCAAATTTGGTTCACTTTAATGACAGTTCAAAGGTCGATCTATTTAAAAATATGCAGCAGTCATCACTGTTGTGAACACTTGTTGAGACAGTAGGAGCTTTGAACGCACCCTCTTGCCTGCCTTGTGACCCCTGACCCCTTTTATGGCTGCAGTATCAGGAGGAGAAAGTGTCAGTGAAAAGAAGAGAGCCACAGTGTCTCATGTTCTGTGAAAGGAGATAGGTACCAAAACTGGATACACACCTACGTATTAGACTTTAATATCTCAAATTATTTTTGTATAATCACTTTTAAATACAGTAACTAATGTCAATATAGGTTTAAAAAAATCCCAGAATTATCAAACATTTATATATTACCTTTTATATCATCCTTACATACTATACTTCATTGTTTCTTTCCTCCAAATGGTTAAACAACTGAACAAAATATTTAAAATGAAGAACACAAAAGCTTGTGCTTCCTTGTCACTTTAAATTGGCCCTGTGCACTGGTGGGAGGACCAATCATGGCAGCTGTCCCCGGGGCCTCCTCACCCTGCGCCCGAATGGTGTGGGTGGCTGCCCTGTCATCCACTTCACTCTGGTGCTCAGGTGCTCCCAGCAGCCTCATGGTAATTGAGTTTCCCCTGTGCA
>KN474779.1:77436-130245 GCA_000787095.1 Periophthalmodon schlosseri
GGCATTCCCCCGGGAGGCATCGCTACATTTCCGTTCTGATGTTTCCTGTCTGGGCTGAAACTGTGTCTTATCAAACATGATTTATTTTATACAGTATCTAGACAACAGTTCGCCGCCATATAAAGGTTCCATATTATGCTAAAGCTAAGCTGATGTTTGGTTATTTTTTAGTGTTAAAATGATGGCTTGTCATTAACCACATACAGTAGTTCATTCTGGTTTCACTGACACATTTGAGTAATCCTGCAGACTGAAGCTGCCTCACTATCAGACGTCTCCCTGTTTTTAAGTTAATTCACATTTATTTGACTTGCTCATCTTGCAGCTATCGGTTTTAGCCTCATTTGAACAGGTTTACTCCCCTGAATCTGAACCTGGCTGGCAAAATGTGTCCTTACTTTTCTAACATGTATATTTTCTTCTTTACAAATGATACAATATCAATATTGCCCGAAAATCCCTCATAAATAGTAAACCTTTAAAAAGCAGTGCATACATGTATCTGTTGGTAGATCTTATGACCCTTGTAACCCACCGCCCATGTGCGGCTTTACAGTTAACTGAGTGTCTAAGCATGAAACAGCCCATCAAAGGTTTATACACTGAATGATTCAACTTAATTGTGATGCCGTATTCTTTGTGTTTCCTCAGCCATGTTCAACCTTATTCCTGTGGGGCTGCGGGTGGTTGCCATTCAGGGAGTGCAAACTAAACTCTACTTGGCCATGAACAGTGAGGGATTCTTGTACACATCAGTAAGTATCTCCTTTTTGTATAGTGCTGGCTGATCATACCAACATCATAATATTTGAGCAATTTAAACTTTTTTTCCCACATCTGCTTCCTTTTATGTGTATACTTTTTCTGCCTCTGCATCTTTCACACCAACTAACATCATGTGCCTTTTCACTTCTTCCTGAAACAATCTTTTTGCCTTGGTGCCTTAGTGTAGATAGATAGATCTTAAATAGTACTGCCATAGCACACACATTTAGCTTTACACTATGGTTATATTTCTAACATACAGGAAAGGGTGTGATGCGTTAAATCTGTGTTTATCTTTGAATTAATTCGCAGGTTTATAAATAATTCTTGTTAGGTGAGCAAATCTCATTTTCTTCTGAGTGGCAGGCCTGTAAGCTGCACCCAAAGGACACGCACAAAAACAGTCGGATCACTGGAGGAGACGAGTGGTTCAGGTTTGGTCTGAGATATAATTGAGTATCCAATCGCTCCTCTCACAAAATACATATGAAATTATAGTGACAGTAATGTGAAGGGATGAGGGCGTCTGGGCGATATGGTGATGAAAATTGAATTGTGAGCTCATCCCTGTGGTAATCTGCTTTTTTTGGTAAAATCATCACATTATAATTCTCAATTTTTTTCTTGAAGACAGCTCTATGCTTAAACAAAGAGCTTTCCCCATCCTCACCTCCTATTGGTCACCTTCAGCAATGAATGACTTTTGGATTTAACCACTTGCAATGAAGTGTGGACTTTCAGAAGAAGCAGGTGACTTTAGTTATCTCTACAAGGCAATATAAACATACAGAATGTAAATGAATCGTGATTAAATCGAAATCATGATCTGGCTCCAAGCAAATCGTGATTTTTTTTTGGCACATCGCCCACTCCTACATGAGGGCATCTGACTTCACTCTTCACTCTCTTTTGTTACCAGCTACTCCCAATGTATATGTAACTACAAAAACAAATAGTGCCCTTTTTGCTGAGAACTACAAATATTCAAAGTACTGTAGTTTTTTTTGTTGTATTAAGTTCATGTTTACACACATTATCCATTTGTTCACCCTTGTTTTATGGAAAAAAGTCACTTTATACCTGTTGTTTGACTTGGTACCTTGGAGAAGTCAGCAAAGGTCACGGCAGAGCATGCATATAGTGGTAGTTTACGCTGGATGCCCTTCCTACAGTAAGCACCAAATATCGACCTGTCTGCTAATGACCCTGCATAGTGTCCTGAACATCTGAAGTAAATTAATTAAAAAGAAAAATAATCTAATATTGCTGTGCCGAAATTAACAATCTGGGTATTTCTTAAGTACAATAATTCAGTAAAACAAAGCCTGACAGTGTAATTGCTACAGCTAAGTGAGTATATGTTCTGCATATAATTATATTTTCATAGCACTACTCACTGTTTGACAACATGTCCATGGGGGTTCCTATGGCTAAGCTCGCCTGAGGGGACTGTGCAGACATAATTGAAATACAACACTCCATCAATGCACATTACATGCACAATAATGTAGCATGGCTCCCCAGCAGTCTGTCGCTCTCGCTGATCCTAATGAAGGCTACTCGGCTCACTGTAATTAAGCATATTAAATAAGCCTCAAGATTAATTCAATAAAGTTCAATGTCAACAAGCCGCTAACAGCTGTTCAAATGGAAAGACAAAAGAGCCTTGTACCAAGCTATGAATAGAGCTTAACTTAAGAGATTGGTATTAGCGGGAGGTGTCTGCTTTTACACAGGTTATCAGGATTAGGGGTAATTGTGTTATGTAAGACAATATAATATCTAAAACTTTTTACACTCACATTTAAACAATAGTCTTGGTTTCATTTCTACAGCTTGGCATTACGCACAAAGTCCACTGTTGTTGTGATTCATTTAGGCAGCAAGTGAACATTTTGTCCTCAAAGTTGATGTGTGAATTTCAGAAAGTGTTGAGTATTTGCTAATTTGAGATGAGTGGTGTCACATTTCAAAAGACAACAGTTTCAGTGAAGAGAGGAGGATGAATTCACACTCATTTCACTTTTCAAACTTATAAATTTGCATACTCGTCATGGCAGAGTAGTGTCGGAAACCAAATCTTTTCTTAGGTGGTGCTTGGTGTGAAAAGTTTGAGAACCGGAACCAGAATCGATAGTGTGCATCCCGGGCTTCATAGTTGTTATTGTCTTAATAAATACCTACTGTTACATAATATCGTTAGGTAACACAGACTACATGGTGTTATATGTAATGTATGTTCTGAGATTTGAGGAGCAGGAGGCGATATAAAACGAGAAAAGCTGTGACTGAGGCAGAACTTAGGTGTGAATATATTCAGTGTCACCTAGATGATAAAACACTCGAGTTACAGCATGTTCCTTACTATACATTTCACTTCAATTGTACTTGCAACATTAGCTACCACAGCAGTGTGCAAGCTCTCACCCGGCTATATTTTACTATTTTTCATAATTTACGTAATTTTTAGAAAGTTTTTGCAACTGTGACAAGATGATGTACAATGCAAAAAGCTTCTCACAGTAAGGTCTGCTTATTCAGCATTGGGATCTGGGATTGTACTGTACATGGATGTGAAATGGAATTGGGATTGAGAACTGTGGCGTTAACTCAACACAAGTAAAAATCAGATCTGGGTCTTGCCTAAAGCTGCAAAATTGCCCACCATGTTTGAAAACAAAGCCTTCTGTTCCAGAAAAGCCTTCATGAAACTATTTGGAAGCCATCATCACTTGAAAGTAAGCACCAGATTCTTCACATTGCAGTTTTTGTCCCAGACCTAATTGGATGTTGCCCAGAGCCCTTTGCAAAAACACTGTAGAGCCAAAATGTTGTCCCAAAATTCTACAAACAAGTGTGTGTCATTGTCTTGGGCCCTTTGACTCCACTCCAGTTAGAGACGCACCAGTCACACTCCCAGGGCTTTTATCCATTTAGCGCTCACAAAGCCTTCGGTAAATAACTGCCGCTGTGGCGTCTCCCTCCACTGGGCTGTGTCATTAACTAGTCCAACGTGCATGGGTGCTCCATTGTCAACACAATGTGGGTGTGTCTATTTGTGTTTGCGATTTGTAAGGCCGTTCAAAAGCAATGTAGTCCCAAACGAGTGAACAAAAGCTGCCCTGAGTAGCACAGAGGAAATCAAGTTTAGGAAGAGTTGAAGCCTTGGCCTCTTTTAGGCGTCATGAGTGTTGTGAGCTGTTGAAGAAAGTAGAACAGTGCTGATTTCATTGTTGTAATTGCTGTCGTTTCAACTTCCCTTTAGCATTGATTCGACTCATCTGGGAAAATGCAGCCGATATATTTTACAGAGGAGGCTAGCTCCATTAGAATGTCTCTACTCCCACTACTGAATGGTAAACATGATCAGTAACTACTCCCCAGGAAGCAGCACAAAAGCATCATAATTGATTGTGGTTTGACATAGATCATTTATTCAGTGTTATTGATGCTGGCAGACAGTAAATACATTAAATGCTGTTTGTGTAATGATAGTGTTCATAGTATTTAGTACACAGTTCATAGTACTATATAAAGAGGTGGAGCAGCTGAGGTTTTCTCTTGTTAAACAAAAACAGCTTGTCTGTCTTTGCTAGAACTACATTAACAAAGAAGGTCCAGTATTAAAGGTGATGAGGTGTAGCACCTTAGTGCAAATAAAAGTGATGTTTGCCTACTTTTTGCCACTTTACAATGCTAATATTAATGTTAATACCACTATTGCTAATACTATTACTACTATATTACTACTACTACTAATACTATATCAAATACCAGTACCACTCTCTCAGCTGTGTTCTAATTTTGAATAAATGAAATAAAATTCATATAATATATAAAACTGTTTGTTACTTACCTGTCTTACACACGTCTTTGATAAGGAAAAAAAACAGGACTTTGACATGGGCTATCCAAAATAATATTCCACTTCTTTGTAATTTGCAGAGCTTCCAGCTCCAAACTGTCATGACAAATTCTAAGAGCTACAAAAATAAACACGGGCAAGAAATAGATAGACAGACATGACGCTTCACATAACACACCAGCCCCACATCAAAGACATGCTCCCAGAGCTCTGCACAGTCTTAAGATGTAAAGCTTTTATTGTTATTAAGAATCGAGGCCATGTACAATGTTATAGTCATAGCTTCCAAAGAAGAGAGTGAAATTACTGTTATCTTCCACCAATTTGTATTTAAATGGCCACAGAACTGTTTTATATTTGTTCTCTTTGGTTGAGAATAGAAAAGTGCTTTTTTATTTTGTTGAAGGCATGTTTATCAGACTCTCGACCTCATGTCTAACACACTATAGTCCATCAGTCTGCCCGTTATTTATTTGATTTAACTGCATCAAAAGACTGTGTTCAGGACTATCAGTCTAACCAAAACAAGTCACTTACAATTAATCAGAAGATAGTATTTGGCTCTGTGACTAAGCTGGTGTGAACTTGCTGTTTTCCCTGTGAAGTTGTTGTGCATATAAAACAGTGAGAAAAGTGCTTTTCATAAACCCTTAGCATCCTTATTTCTCTGTGGCAGGATGCTGCCAGGGTGGTGGCAGTGTTGCTGTGAGTGTAGCGAGTCTGTGTGGGGCAGGATCTGCTTTAGCACTGAACAGAAAACAGTGTTCCCACAAACTGCAGCACTGTACATATTCAAGTGAAGAATGTGCCGGACAAACTAACAGTTATGTACAAACTGGAATAAGACTTTCTTAGCAGAACATTTTAATATTATTCACATATTATTAAAAATTAACTTTTAGGAGTTTTCAACCATGCCACAATAGTTTTCCCTCATTAGCCCACTCAAACTTGTGGACATATTTGCAGTGAATCATACAGTGTTTGTAATCTGAATGTCCAGCATTTGAGAGTAGATTGCTCAGAAAATTATCTCCGCCCACAGCCCTGCGTACTTGTGATTCTTAGAAAAATGGGTCATACATACAAAAAGTTTGCTTAGCAATTTTTCAAAAGATTGTAACTTAGAATCTTCTGCTGTCAATGGTGACATTCCTCTTTGTAGAGGCAGCAGAGAATGAGTTCTGCAGTTTTGGTTAATGCTATGGTTTACAGTGAACAATATGTCAAATTGAAAAAAATGATTTATGTATATTTATGTAGTTTATCACTAAATACCAGATACAACAATAATATGTCTCATATGAGACCACTTTCACGTCCATATGTGTCCATATGTGCTCTTTACCTGCTGTCTGCCCAGACAAATGGCAGACCGTAGGCAGAGTAACACCAATGTGCCCACTTTACATTTTTCCTAACCTCAGAGCAGTATTTGTAGAGATGTTCTCTCCTTCTAGTCTAGAGTTTCTGCCCCACAATGTTGTTGTGTTCTTGGGCAAAACAATTCACCCACCTAAGTTGTAAACATGAATATGTTTGTGTAATAGTGTGATTATTTGTGGACAGAGCTAGGTTTTACATAAGAACTAACTATAATCAAGAAAGCAATCAAAAAGCACAGGAGGTACAGAAGGACTGGAGCCACACATAGAACATGTTTGTCATGACATCACAGTCTTAAGGACACATCATCACATCACACCGACCCACAAGCCTTATGTGTTTTAGCCATCTGCACATCATACTGAGCCATCCATTTGTCAACATTTATTTCTGTGTGCCCAGTAAAGCTGGGCACAATATATTCCTGTATTTTGTCTTTTCATAATAAAAGTTACAGTGAGGAAAGCAGGCGTCACTACTGTCCCTCAGCCTGGCTCAGGGGGGAATTGTCTCCTGATTAGAGTGGATTTTTAGACTCTCCGCACTAGCAGCTCCACAAATTGGGCAAACACACACACACACACACACACACACACACACATGCACACACACAATGAGCCACCTAACCACTCACTAGCACACACACACAGATTCTCACCCGGGGGAAATAAACCACCGCCACACTCTTGTAGTATTAATGGGCAAATCCTATATAGGCTCCTGATCCTAAACCAAACAAAGTGCTAGAGAGAACCTTGGCGCAGTATGGAGTCTGCAAAATGAACTGCAAACCCACACGTCTCCAAGGAGGCTCCCCACAGAGTGTTCATTAGTGAAAGTACCTCAATACCATTAAAAATAAGCAGGCAGTTACACCTTGCAGGCATTACACAAAACGCATATATAGACCAATTAGAGCTGCCTTAGCCTTATAACGTAAAGTCAATATTGAACCAAATACAAAGACGTCAGTAATTTTATAACTATGTTTCGATGCAGTGGACAATATTCTGGGATATAATGAACTCGACATACATAATTAAGAGTCAGGACGTTATCTAGCCTTATGCTTTATTTAAAATTATCACTATTGGTCACATCGCTGTTATCTATGTCGCAAAGTAATGCATTTTTAACTACAGTAAATGGAGAGGAGTCTGATCATTCTCTGGAGATAAAAAGGGAATTTGACTTCTCTTCATTTAAAAATGTTTGGCAGTAAACATGGATTGTTGAAAATTAAGAAAATATTTGCAATATTTACAAGAGAAAAACACTTCTTAAAATGGCTAAATTGGAAGCTCTGATTTATTTATTTTTCACATAAAAATACTTCCATCAAGAATCCAAAGTACTGCTAGTTGTTCACACACCCCAGTTTGAGAACCACTGATCGGACATCTGAGTAAAAAAAAAAGCCCGCTAACCTCTCAATGTGTTTTTTGCCGTTTGTCTCTTCAGGAACACTTCACGTCGGAGTGTAAATTCAAAGAGTCGGTGTTTGAGAACTACTATGTGACGTACTCCTCCATGATCTACCGGCAGCAGCAGTCAGGCCGGGGCTGGTACCTGGGCCTCAACAAGGAGGGCGAGATCATGAAGGGCAACCACGTCAAGAAGAACAAGCCAGCAGCACACTTTCTTCCCAAACCGCTAAAAGGTGAGTCCCATAGCATTACGTATTCAAAGGTGTCCTGTGCAACTCCTCTGGTGGAGAGTCTACTACCTGCTTGTCACCATGGAGAGGTTTTTGCTTTGCTTGGAATGGTCCTCAGTTCGGCATTAAACTAAACTAAAAAAACATCTATTATTTATTTATTCAGTAATTTGAAAAAAAACATGCATTCTAACTGTGAGCGAGGAACAAGGTGTTGTATAAAATGATTTTATTAGTGGAGTGCAAGTGATTTATAGAAAAAGATTAATCCCACTCCATATTTCCCTCAACTTGTGCATTTTAAGATATTTAATTCATAAAGAGCACAAACAGCATTTCAGGTCATAAAGACTGATCTTCAGTTCCTCTAAGAATATAAGCTACATATAAAGAAGAAAGAAAAGCCTTCCTCTAGACAAGCATGAAAGGAGCTCAGAGAGAATAGACTGTTACAGAGCCCAATTAGGCCGAGCTGTGCCCAGCAGCCATGTCTCCCTCCTCTGGTTCTACTGTGTGACCCTTTCACACCAGCACAGTCACACGGCAGTATAGAAGATTACTGCTGAAGGTCTGAAAGTGGTCAGATGATCTCTGATCTAAATACTTAAAAGATGGTGGAAAATGTTGAGTTGAAGACATAAACTAGACGTCTTTTATAACCAACAAACAAATCATCAGTTTGGCCGCCTTTGGGGCGTTATGTGATGATGTCATCACTGTACCTGTCTACTTCCTTGTCCAATTGAATTTGAACCTGACTCACTATAATATTTGCGTCCCATGAAACCCAAACAAGCTTTGATAATTCACTTATGTGTAGGTGTGGTGCATATGACAGGTTAGACTGCTCATTATGTAGTTAACACTGTTATTAGGGGTGGGATGAGACACAATTCCCACAAAGTGAGACATAAATAAATAGTTCAATCCAATCCACAAATTTGACCTCTCAATTTTTTATTAATTTCATTTCAAGCTTTTGTTGTCATTGTGACACTGCTTTTTGGAAATACAACTTCTCAGGAGGTAAACCTCACCAGTGCATAGTCCTATTTTTGTCTAATCCAAATGTAAACACAGAAATCTCATTATTTTTCCTCATGTGTGCACAATCTTCTGACAATTTTATCTCACAAGATCTTGTGTCTGAAAATCCCATTCCTAACTGTTATATTTAACATGTTGCTAAAGATCTAAATGCCCCTAGTTTGACCATTTTGATAAAGTTAAAAAGTAATAAAACCTGTAATATGCTCTTTAAACAACGCAAATGTCTTTGAAATTCTAGAATGATGATATACTCAGATTACTGATCGGATTACTGATCGGATTACTGATCAGATTACTGTAGCAGATTACTGATCATTCTGAAGAAAAGCTGTGGATGCAAATTGGCCATTGCTGCAAACACAGCAGAGCCAAAGCCCCAGTGACTCCTGAATTTATAATGAAATACACAATAACCTGATGTGCCATCTCCAAGTTCAGCAAGTTCTACTATGAGCAGTCCCCAGCTCTAAGGCCCAAGTGGAGGATCAGAGCCAACTTTAGAAAAAATAAAACAAAAAGTAGATTCTCTATATAGTCTCATATTGCATTAAACAACGAGGAGCCGTGCTTTATGTAAACATTAAACGAGGAGCCGTGCTTTATGTAAACATTAAACAACGAGGAGCCGTGCTTTATGTAAGCATTAAACAACGAGGAGTCGTAGAACACGCCACTGCACGATGTGGTTCCTCCGTGAAGTGCGTTAAAATGGCACAACGCATGACTCCGCGTTGTTTAATGCTCTGTTACCACGGCTACCTACTGAAATGACTCACCTATAAATCTGTAAAGCCTGTTCACTGCCTGTAAACAGCTCAAATATAAGTTATTTCTGTGTTTTAAATGAAGCTAGTCCCTACACTCTACTCACAGCAGTTGAGCATTTGTTTACTCGTCGCTATGGTGATGTCATAGTGATGGCTGCAGAGCTGTGATATAGAATTTTACCGTTGCTGGACCACTGGGGCGTTGCGCAGACTTAACACACGACAGTTAGCCATTAGACTTCTAAGATAAGCTGTTTTAATTGCAACATGAGTAATTCTGCTTCTGCAAAAGTACATTACCTCATTACTGTTTTCCAGGTCCAGTTTTCTGTAATATGGATGTTACTAATTTAAATCTGCTGTTTTTTTTCCCTCCAGTTGCAATGTACAG
The DNA here is from genome assembly GCA_000787095.1 of Periophthalmodon schlosseri. Taxonomy (NCBI): domain Eukaryota; kingdom Metazoa; phylum Chordata; class Actinopteri; order Gobiiformes; family Gobiidae; genus Periophthalmodon; species Periophthalmodon schlosseri. Next base: position 87,318 of record KN474779.1, read on the forward strand.
AGAGCCATCCCTCCACGAGCTGACAGAGTTTTCGCGCTCGGGCACAGGGACCCCCACCAAGAGCCGGAGTGCGTCTGCGGTGCTGAACGGAGGCAAGACCGTGAGCCAGCACGAGTCCACGTAGCGAGGGACCTCCTCTGGGACAGAAACCTCCGAACCTTACCTCCAGCAGAGCGTGATCCACAAGTTTCTCACCATTTCAGGACTGAAACACAAACACCATTATCATTATTATTAAACAACACTTCCATTTTGGTATTTCACTTTTTCGGTTACAACTGTAGTACTAAAACATATAATAGCACATTTACCACATTCTGGATGGAACAGTTATAATATTGTTTTAGCTTGAGTTTTCTTTCTTGCATCACTGTTGGGGTGATATTTGCTCATGTTAAAATGATTTCTTTTACTTTAAGCGCTCATGCATTATTGCGACAGTGCGAGGAGAGAGGCGCTGTTGTCGGCACACAGTGGTGCCGTGGCGGTGTGCTCCTTGCTTCTGTGAATACAAAGCCTCTATGATGTCCCTGGCGCGGTGCAGTGCTGTTGAGACTGTGACCGGCCAGATGGTAGCTCCTCTGTGTCCTCATGCACAAGCTCAGACTGGGCACTTAGCATGGGAGAAGATGCCTCCTCTGTTGATCCCAATTATATAGGACAGTGTGGCTCTTGTTTTTTTTTCTTTGGAAAGATGCCACAGCTGCACCTTGATTCTGCTAATTTTCTAAATTAGCCTTGAGCCTTTTATTTCTTTCTTTCTTGGTTGTTTTCTATACCTTGTGTTCTCTTCCCTTGCCATTGTTCAGTATCTGTTATGGATTTTTTATCATCATTGAAAGAGGTTCCAGCAAACCAAAGAGTGTCCCTTTAAGCCGTTGAGAATGGAGCCAGTCTAAAGGCAAAGCTGGAATCCTTATGCTGAGAGTGAGCAGTTTTGGCTGTACACAATTGGAATAGGCAGTGATGTGACATACTTTGGACTTGGCAGCGTGCTGGATCTTGTATTTTTTCTTATATCTGATATGCTTGAGTACTGAAGTATGGAATGATCTGTGTGTGTCCCCATTCCCTTCTGTTTGGACTGTGTTACGATGTCTCCGTCTCTGTGCTCTGTGTCATGTCATCCTTTGGCCCTCTTCTTCCAGCATCTGTCCTCTTTATTGACCCATACCATTGCCATAGGAAGTATGGCACGGCAAGTCCCTTCCCAGGATGCTTGTTCTATGTATTTGAGTAATTTATCGTGGTGACAATATTTTCTATATTCAAAAGAATACTGTGGACTTTTAGGTGGCTTAACATTTTATAGGACATGTCATATTTGTAAAAGTGAAAAAGTCAAAAAATAAATGAAAACTTCCCTCTTCTTGCACAGGGCATGTACAAACACAATTGTGTACAAAGCAGTCCCCTTTTGTGGGCCCTTTTCCTCCAGCTTCATACATTTCTGGTACTTGCTTTTGGGAAGCCTTCTTTACTGGGCTGCACCTCCAGAGATGGTTTACTTTATTTTGGGTAAACCTATCTGTTGCATGGGAGAGAGCAGGGAATTATGGTCTAGAGCTGCATGATGTAGGCTGTGTGTATTAACCCATGTTGGATTATGTGTTCCAAACAAACCAGGCCACATTGGAGAAAACAACATTGTCAGGCAGACACTGTGGCTGCTTGGAGACTTCCAGTTGTTTATTATTTGTTGTATACACAAAAATGCACTGAATAAAATGTTTATATTAAGATATACTTTTAAAATGTGTCCTGTATTTTTTCTTCTCAACAATATGCCAGCTCTGCTTGAGCTCCCTTATTACCACAGCCACACGCAGAATACATTGTACAAATTGACCAGGATGTTGCTGTAACAACGTGCAGAAGCCTCTGAATGATACACAGTATGAACCATGTTGACTGTGCCATGTCAGGTCTTAATAAGCGCGGCGCCACACTAACAAGGACTCCCTTTAATGAAGGTGACAGCGCCAGTTTGACAGTTGTTGACACGCTGCATGATCTTTCAGTACTGTGGCCCCCATTGAAAAACTGCATACAAAATTATTCGTGGAAGTCAAGCCAATGAAACATACTCTATGTGATTTATAGCCTTGGAACTTCAACATTAAAATATTTTTTGAAAAACTCCATCATTATCTTGTGTGTGCGTTTATTAAACGCAACAACATTTTCTAACAGGCTTTCAGACTTGAAAGGCCATGAGAGTATAGGAGCAAAATCACATTTATTGCCAGTGATGTATGACTTAAGTAAACATTAAAAACATTTTAACAGGACTATACGGCTGTCTATAGCAGCTGCATGTCTGCAGACTTACCTCATTACGCTGTGGGCTGGCGGCGGCAAGTGAACTAATAGGCCTCTGTAATATGAACTACTTCATCGTTCATGGACTCTGACATCCCCCTATTCCCCTCATTTCCTCGTGCACATCCCTGAGACTGCATTCATTAGGCCTACAGAGTCAGATGGGTCTCGCACACGCGGCCAGACACTTCCTCCTCTGCTATGCTCCCTGACCAACCAGGCTTGAGCGCTTTCAGGAGACTGTAGGCAGATGCAGATCCGCGCGTCACAGAGGAGCGATGGCCTCTTGGTGCGCGTGGCGCAGACATGTGTGGTCTGCCTTATCGTGAGCGGCTGAATCAGAGCTGTGATGTCTGTAACAGCGCTGTACCTGTGAACCCTCTCACTCATTAGCCTTCACCAACGACAGCACTATTCACAGACTGACTGCCTCAGGCTGAGTGTCACACTAAGGAACTCTATGGATCAGACTATGTTCAGTCAAATCTGTTACCAGTATGAAAGAGCTGAAGAAATGTGGATCCAAGTAAACACTCATCTGAACATTTCTGTGAATAAATCTTACAGTACAATACTTTTGCTTCCTGCAGCATCGCGTACTATAGGCCCGTGTGCCTGAGAGAGTCACTGGCAATTATCTATGACACATCTGAGCTTTATAAAGCTTCCATCTGCAGATTTTTCCACAGCTCCATTCTGTTCGGCTGTTCTTATCAGCCTAACTAACAATGGTGTTTAGCAGAGACACACAGATTTTGTAAATAACAAATCCTTCCATACACAGAGTTTACGTATAGGTCTAAGTCATCCAAAATGAAGTTATTCAGACAAAGAACATTTTGGCTTTGGAGGAGTCAGAAACATAGTACTGAGCGAGCATCAAAACAAGAAAAACCTGTGTCTTGTTTCACTCTTATGATACATGGTAATGGAGTGTGTAATGTGTGTTCATATAGCTACATAAAAAAGGATAACAAAAAATACATCGCTTCTCCGTCCCCAGGCATTGTGACAGAACGAAAGCATCTCTTTCTGAAGTGCCATAGCAGGTGACAAGAGTGTAACACGAGCTGACTGATCTGCTGCAGGGGGCTCTCAGGGCGACACACTGATGAAACTGACAGAAATATATCATCACAAATTCTGCCAAGTCTCTGAGACCTGCTCCTCCACCACCTCTCTTCATGTTCCTCAGGTCTCCACAGAAGGTCCCACAGCTCTGCTTATCTGACCAGTGGACCAAGACAGAAACCATGGGTTACGCACAGATAGCATCAACTACAAATAGACACCAAAATCAGTGTGCAGTGCATTAAGGGGAGGCTATAGGGTCCAGTCACCCCCTGCTTCTTCTAATGCTTTGTCATAGAGAATTTATCAGAGCAAGTAGCAAGTGTTTTCCATTTGAAAATAAGGAGCTCGTTACAAATACGTGTGAATAACAGAACAGCACATGTAATCAAAGCTAGGCAAGAAAAATTTATTTGTATAGGACAATTGGTACACAAAGTAATTCAAAGTGTTTTACAGAATAAGAAAAACATTAAAATCACAATACAACCAAATAAAACATAAATAATCATCATAAAATGAACATTAAAAAAGAAGAGTGCAGAGTAAAAACCTTTCAGTCATATGCACAGCTAAACAGAACCATTTGGAGCCTGGATTTAAACATTGTCAAAGTAGAGGCCTGTCTTATATCTCCAGGAAGAATGTTCCAGGTTTTAGCTGCAGAAAACTGAAACACTGACTCCCCATGTTTAATCCTCCTGCTGGGCACCAGCAGGAGGCCGGTCCCTGAGGTCCTCAGAGAGTTTCACAAGGCTGTTTTGCTTTTTTCATGTCCCAAACCTGGATTTATGGTTCCACCAACAAGGCAACCAGGATATACATGTTTGTAAAATCACAGATGGACAGGTTTGGGATAAGAAGTTGCAAATCTGTCATAGCATAAAGTATAAAGGTCACATGTTAACATGAATTAGTCTGAAATAGGTTTATATGTATATGTTAAATCACTATAATCACTATGCAGACAGACCTCTACTGCCCAACACAACAGAACACACAAAACAAACAAAGAAAATAACATCTGAAAAAGAAGTGAAAGGGCAGAGGGCACATCCAAAGTGCCATTTTCTTTAGCAAATTCTTATAACACCAACATATCTGCATAGTCGTAGTTGTTTTGGTAGGGCAAATCAGAAAGAGGTACTGATACAGAACAGGACTGAAAATACTGCTGGGTGTACCTGTAAAGTGGCTTATCCTCAGAAACTATGCCAAGAGTTCCCTCCAGACCACAGCAAAGCATTTGGGGTAGTACTCGTGACAACACATTTGGCATTGCTCTGCTTTGCCATTTATCAAAGTAATCTGTAAGGAGAGAGTATAGGGATCATTCTCCATATGTTATGCTGCATTTTAGTAGCTCGTTCCCTTCATGTTCTCGTCACTGCTGATTTGGGGTTAAAGAGGGAATCCCGGTGCTGTTTTACTGCAGTGGATGGAGTCAGGTGTTACGTAACGAGAAAGAGCCAGACAAGCTGCTCCCGCCTCTGTTTTTTATGCGGTCAAGCAATAAGCCAGGCAAGACACGTTTAATATTTATAAGTCTGCAGCATCAGTTTGTCTGCATGCTACATTAGTTTATGTGGCCCACCAGGCTCCTGCTTACAGCTCAAATTAGGTTAAGCTCACACACTACCATTCAGAAAGTGCAAAGCTACATTTGTAAATCCCTCTCAAAGTCTTATCTCTGCCTAATATTTAGCAGTTGGCAAGAAAGAGCAGTATTATGTTCTTTTTATGTTCGTCTTCTTATGGTTATATTGTTATATTACAAGTCTAGAGTCACTCAGTTTTAAATTCACTGGTGATTTATTCAAGCAACAAAACATCACACTCACACATGACTTTGTGAAGTACCTTGACATTAAGCATGTGCAGGGCAGACAAGCCAATAAAATGTCACTTTAAATACGCAGACCATAAAATTAGGCTCATAAAACAAAAGCTCATTGTGATAGTTATAACATCACACAGACTTGACATTTAGGCAGTGTGCATGTTACAAAGGCCACGCTAACAACTCATGTTTAGGCAACGCACAAAATGAGCCAGACACATGAGCACGGTTTGTGTGAAGCTGCTCTTGTATGTTATGCAGTTTGTTTGGCCCTTACCTCGCACATCTCTCTTTACAGTCGCTGCGTTTGACTCAAACCTTGCACAGGAGAAGCCTATCTTTCTTTATGTAGACATTTATGTAGGAAAAAACGCTTCTCTTTGCTCCTTGTTATAGAGTAGCATTGAGTGTACTTGTCAATAGTAGAACTTGTGGTTGGAAGTAATAATGCAGATGTTTGGAGAAGTGTGGATTACGCTTCATTTAAAAGCTCAGCCTGAGGCTCACATGACCCAGCAAGCCAATATCTACAGACACTGTTATCGACTTGTGGCCCATTATGTGCTGTGTTCAACAGTCTTCAATTGGACATCTACTAACACTAGTGTGCCTTTAGGCTTATGGTCATTCAGCATTTTCTATTTACAATGCAAAAAATGCATATATTTAAAGGCTTTTACCTTGAAATATTTACATATTTACAGACTTCTCTGATGTTTAAAAATGCTCTGTACATTCATTTGACTGTGATGCAGTTCTTGTGGGTGGAGGAAATCCAACCACCGTGACATATTGCTCTGTGACTTCTTCTTAGCATGTTAGTCAGTATTTGCATTTACAAGCCCAAAGTTTGTACTGTCTGCCAGTCTCAGCAGGGGCTGGCAACAGGAAGACACTTCCACCACCCACTGTTCATCAGAGTTACCAGTGTATATTTGCACAAAATATAGATGGCACATAAACGATTTTGTTAGTTATTCACTGAAACTGATTGTTTTGTTGTAGGCGGGTAAAACCCATTTGTACGTGTAGAACACAAAATAGACAGTTCCCAGTTAATTGCAAGGTTAACAATGAAGAGCCTTGAACCAGTAGAACCGACCCAGCACTGAACACATCCCGGAGGACTGTGAGCCTGCTGTTTATTGGACAATGACTTTTAAAGTATTTTAGGGAAGCAAAATCTATTAAAAAACCCCACTATGTTATGTTATGACATCAGAGGAATGCTGCTATCGTGTCATAATATAATAAAATAACATGTGTAACATAGTGCCATTCCCTAAACCAGTGCTGTATCATGTCTGAACAGGGTGTGGCTCTTTGGCATTGAGAGCTGAAATATTTACAAGACTTGGGGAGAATTAGCTCCCTGAAATGCGCAGAAAAAATCAGTGTGTTCTTGCTAAATCCAAACAAGAGAAGCCTTCATTAAATGAAGCTATTCACCCTGAGAGTACGGGGGTGACGGTTCATTTCAGACCCGTGCAAAGCCACCATAGCCCATCAGGGACACCAGCAACAGCCGTATCATCTGACAAGGCTGGACAACTGAAAAAGGCTGAATTTCAAGGGGCGGGGGTTTGTGGTACAAGAAGTCCACACAATACGCTGGTTTCTATGGTTACGGAGGAGTTGTGGCTTTGGGGGTGTCTGTGGCGATGGGAGGCGGGCAGCTGGTTGCCATGGAGACGGGGGAGTTGTGGCTTTGGGGTGTCTGCTTGTGTGCGACGGGAGGCAGGCAGCTGGTTGGTTAAACAGCAGCAGATGGGTCATTGCAGGTTTCCAAGAACAGTTAGGCACATGGAGCATCCTGCCAACATGTGTGATATCGTCCCATCATCATTACATACACCAGCAGACACCAGCAGACAGCCCGCGGAGGGGGGAGCACGCGGGGTATAACAGGATTTTAGCCTTTTATGTGGCAGCGTTAGCACACAACACAGAACAAAAAGACTTGAGCAGATTTATGCAATAATGTGATGATTTATGTTAGAGACAAGAGGGTTTTATATAAGAGATAAAGGACTAAATGACAAGACGTGAAAGGTAACGCACACGCCAAAGACCTCGGATCATTGTAAATATTTTCATAGAATTTCTATCAACTCAAAATGTAATCACACACATCAACCAGAATTTGTGAAAAATAAAAATAAAATGAACTGATCTATTTAAATGTTCACATGCGATGGTTTGGTATAATGAGGCAGTTCTCTCATGACTGGGTGATTTTGGTGTGCCAAGACCAGCACATTTTATAACACGTCTTCTATGGTGTTTGTGACTGGCTCAGTATCAAGGCATTAGCTGGTGCATCATCTGATCTCCACCAAATACTGAATGCCCCTCCTCTGTGATAAAGACCACACTGCAAAACCCTGCTCTCATCAGAATACACAGGAGGAGTGTGCGTGTAAAATAAATACTACATTTTATATGCAAATGAATGTGTGTAATAAAAACAATTAGCCATGATAACAAAATGAACATGTTATTTATAACATTTCATTTAAAATAGCCAATGCCATTTTGTTCTTTCATTCCTTATTTTCCCCAGGCGTCCTTTTTGTGCAGTTACCGAGGCGACCGTAATTAAAGTCCACACCACGGCACTGTTTCCAATTAGAGCTTGGCCCACAACCAAGTGCAGTAACGCCAACTGGTATCTGAGCCTATTATACTGTATATGACAGACAGAAGAGCTGTTTGGAGCCATCCAGAGACGCACGGCCATTCTGAGGCTGACGCTGTCTGCTGATACAGAGGAGGAGCGTGGAGTGTCCCAGGAGTGTTACAGTGGAAATGGGATGGCCTCCATAATAAGTAGGCTGTGCTTGGATGGGACCACTTGGAGCATCGCCAACAGATGACTGTACAGATGTCAGAGAATGCGGTTGTTATCAGCTAAGCGTAGTGTAGGATGAGCTCTACCTGGTAAAAACAAAAAAAAGTAAATAGAACAATAATCACAACTTAATGAGGGTTGCCCGTGCCTTCACTTGCATAAATGGATTGGCTTCAGGTGCTAGTGAATATTCCATTCAGATATTTATTGGTAAATCGTAAATGGTCACATTTTTATATAGCTCTTTTCCACTTTCAAAGCAGTCAAAACGCTTTACATCAAGGAACCACTCACCCGTTCACACACACATTCATACACCAGTGTGCGCAGACACTGGGGCGAGGAGAGGTAAGTGTCTTTCCCAAGGACACAACAGTAATCATCTGTGAATTCTGCTGGAATCGCACCGCCAATCTGTGCATCAGTGGATAAACACTCTACCAACTGAGCTACTGAGTGAAACATTACTACTTACCATAATATTTGTCTTTCCAACTACTAGATCTAAACCTGGACTTTATCTGGCCTAAATCAGGGCTAAACCAGGTCTAAAATGAGATGCCTAAAATGAGACTAAACCATGGATAAGGTTGTTTCAAATAGTGATTAACAAAAAGGACAAAAACATGAAAAAGATTTTGCTTTAAATAAAACAAATACTCAAAACGCCTGCGGCACGTATCACCAGAGGCCAGAAATTACATGTAATGAATAAAAGATTTGCTATGTAATCTTGGCATGCCCTTTAAATATTTTGTGTGTGAAATCGTATATGTACATTAACTAAAACCCCAACTCTGCCCGCAATCTCACAGACAGCACAAGCAGCGCATCCGTGCCACTGTTCTTTCCCATCATGCATCTCATCCATCATAGCCCTCATGTAAAGCAGGGGGAACAGGAGCAACAGCGGTATTAGGTCCATTAGAATATTTCATTTCCTGTGGCAGGTCAAATGAAAATGTATTGCCGTTATTAATAATGCGCTTGCCGGCTCCAAAAACGGCAGCCTGGTGACAGAGATGGAGTAGGCTGGGTGTATTAGGCTGAGAATTACTCCACACTCCTCAGGCTGGGCTCAAGTGTATTCCTCCAGTGCTGCTTATACTGTAGTATTTGCAAGATGAATTGGTACATGCAAAAGCTATTCCCCTAAATGTGTACAGAGCAAAATGACAGTATGTAGTCCATGTATTGATTCTCACCCAGAGCTAACACACAATACATCATCAGTGTGCTCTGCCCTGTGTTTCCATGCACTCATAAATCACAGGCTGTAATTGCCCACTGCAGGAATAATTTAGCACCGACTAGAACACGGCCGATCCAATCATGTAACACAATCAATAATGTAATCAGCACTTAACAAGACAACTGGCTTTTGTATTGAGAAACATTTAAATGATACATATTGACAACTATCTAACTATAAAATAAGTACTTTTGTATGCCCTGAATTGTATTTGTCATATGTAGTGGTGGTTGAAAAGAAGAACAGAATAAACATTGCCATGTGAGGGTGAAAACACAGAGGAAATTTGGAAAGATGAGGGTTTTGCAAATGATAATTATATATCATGAAACTAATAAAAGGCAAATAAGTTAACTAATGTCTGAAATCAAAGGAATAGTTAAAATGCTTTCTACAAACACTCGACTCTGGTTGCAGACAGGATGCTACAGTGTGGGAAATATAACCCTCTAAAACAGCTGGGGTGAGCATTGAACAGGCCGAACATGATCTCTGAGCTCTGCAGACAGAGTCTAGCTAATATAAGTACTGATAACGCTGAGGCTGGCTGACAACAGCACCATGGGAAATCTGGCTTTACGCAAATGAGCATCACTTAAATGGCCACACATGTACTGGGCTATAATCACCATCAACATGAGTTATTTTTCTCTCTAAGAGTGTGTTGTCTGTGGACAAACACTTCTCTTAAAAGAATCTCTTAACATATGATTTGTGTCGGCACCATGTGACTGGATTTGAGGGAGCAGACCCCTTGGCTCTTCCTTTCATTCTAAAGGCTGACAATAGTGTTAAGTCAACAGCCCTTGTATGTCCCATAATGCTGTGTGCTTACAGTAGGTGGTGTCTGTAGAATACATGTGTGTTTGTGTGCATGTGTCTGACAGGGCACTAATGGTTTAAACGCCTCCCTGGTGAGCCCCCGCAGCCCCCTGGAGAGGGGCACACTCTGAGTCAGGGAGCACAAAGGCACAGGCCTGTCTCTGCACACACACGGGCCACTGCTGAGCTGACGGCTGTTGGCCTCATGGTGATTACCTCCCCAGGGGGTCCACATTGTGGGCCCGGAGACCCACAAATTCACCTTTACATACCCTCCTGGAGCGCCGCACCAGGGGGTCCCAGCACACCAATGTCCATCAGAGCTGCGGAGTGGAGCAGCCTGAATCAGTGCAGAAGAGGCCTTCACTGGCTTTTCATTGGGATAAGTTACAGGTTTATTCAGCATTTCCCTATCATTCATAAAGTGTGTCAATACCTGCTGTGCGTAAGTGCAAACCACTTATTAACCTATCAATCTTTTCTTTTCCAAAACATGGGCTCTGTTCTCTCATCACCTTTCTCCATTGTGTGTATCACTTATGCAGGATGTCAGTCAGGAGCGCTGCAGTGAAAAACAATGCTTTGTGTATAATTGTACTCGTCTTTGTTGACAGCAGCTGTTAAGCCTCTAACTGCAGAGCGCACACAGCATACGTACAAAGATGCCTTCTCTCTCCAGTTGACCTACAAACAAACACATGCATATTTTAAACAATATGTTGAGCTTGTTGACGCTCACAATGGAAGCTGAGTACAGTACGCGTACCCAGTCCCACACATGCATCCCACAGACGGAGCCTAACCCAATACATCCAACAGGCTTTTACTCTCCACAGTGAGTGCCCATAATGTGTGATGGTAAAACGGTGCCTAAAGTGTCCACGAGCAGGCGGCGCAGTGGCACAGGGGGCTTGTGGCAGTCGTGAGGCAGACTGCTTGGTTCTGATCAGGGTCAGCGTGGCAGACCAGAGCCTCCTCAACGGAGCTACGCCCACCAAGATATGCTGCTGTCATGGTGACCGCAGCAAATTCTGTTTCTGTCTTTAAGCCTGTGGAGACAAATATATATATACCGTCTTATATTATGGTCTTTGTAAACCCAGAAAAACGTAACTGTATCAAATACTGTTGCTCTCAAGTAAAGGCAGAGGTTGTACATGTTTCAAACAACCATATAGCCAATAGTATTTGTAATATCAGATAAAGAGAATAAAGAGGTAGGATTTGTGTCTTTATATTGATTAGAAAATGTGGGCAGGCTATCTCCGTGTATATGATGCAAAAAGAATCATTTCTCTGAATATAACAGGATTTCTAAACTGTATGTAAACCCCAAAAGTGAACTGTATGCTTAAAGCGCGTTTGACTTTAAGAATGACCTAACTACAGGGCATCTGGTACAAAGAATAAGATTATTTATGCACAATGTCTCGATTACAAACCATTTTACTTCTCCAACTCAGTAGTTCAATAGTTGTTATGAGGTTTTGACCTGGGACATGAAAGCCCTTTCAAAGGACTGCTGGAGGTTAAAAAGAGGACATTAAATCAATGCCAGATTGACCTGGTGACCTTATTGAAAACTTGTTATTTGATTGGGAAAATATGACCTAGTTATTCTGAAACTTGAGGGACGGAACATCATCTTATGTTTTGTTTTTCAAAATGGCTTTTTAAGCACAGGTGACAGCATAGCTGTGTGTGCAGGGTAATGAGGTGTATCCAGGTGCAGAGGGGAGCGCTCTCTGGAGACATACATGAGCTTCTATTAATGATCACAGTCAGACACCTCTGCTGCTAATGCCACAGGAGACCGACTGCACTGTCACTGCTCTAATTGGTTGTGAGCTGCCTCTCTAACGGTTAAAATGTACAAGCTTGTCTTCAACTGGACCCAAAAGTTTAGTCTTGTCCTCTTACACTTTGCACCATCAAAGTCAGAAAGTATCAAAACATTTCATAGGTCCCTCCTGCCATTGCTCCAACCACCACAGCCGCAGAACTATTGGATACACGGGTCAATTCTGCTTCTACTTCCCCCTGTTTATCACAACGTCTAAACCAGACAGTATTTTCAACCAACTGCTACTTGAAGGTTGTACTTGTGAAGGTTGAAGTAATACAAGCACTTTATTTTGAACGAATTAGCATGTTACGACATAAAATAGAGTGTCAAGGTGAGTGCATATAAGTAAGTAAAAAATGAGGCCAGATGGAGAAGTCACTGCTGTTATCATTAATTCATGTCACCAGGAAAACATCCGCAGGATCTGTCATCAAGGGAGACAGAGAGGAGAGAGAGAGTGAGGTGTGGTCAGACAAACTGTGGCGGAGGAGGTGATGACAGACCTACCCCTGGATGGTAGTACTTTAAAATTTCCAAAAGGCACATTTAATAATAACTAAGATAACTAAGATAATGGAATGTCTGCTGTAAAGACTAAAATGCCCTCTCTTTTTATAGACATTATTTTACCTGAAGTTAGACTCTTCTGAAATTCACAAGGTTCTCATATTTCAGTCTTCTCTCAAATGTTACAACGTGAACTCTGAATCCTACTTTTTAAACATATACCACAAATCTAATCGCGATTGCAATACTGTTTTTCCCAAGCTCGTGCCATCCTGTGTGTGAATGTGTGTTGGCACAAATGGCACATATGCTTCAGTGATTCACAGTGCTGACAGAGGGAGCAGCTAAATCTGACTTTCGGTGACAATGCAGCCGAATAGTAAATCAGTGGCATTAAAACGTCCTCGGAGTGGTCTTTGGTTGAACATAGGAAGAGTAATATGCATGACTTTCTCAAAGAGACACTTTAGCCTCCATGTCTGTGTGCTTCCTGCGTGTGATTTAAAACAGTCACGCTTCTTAACCTCTCCCCTGCTTCTGCTAACCTTTGCCAGCACTTAACCCCTCGTCTCCCTCTCACAAGACGACTCAGCAGAGGTGCATGTGTCATAAACAGATCCAACAAAGGTCACTACTCCTGACATTACTATACTTATTACTTTCTTATGTAAAACTTTTACATTTTTATCTGAAACTGATAGCACCAAAATAGTCTCTAAATATAAGCATGGCCAGAGTGTCATGTCAAGTCTGTGTGGGACATTGTTGAGGCAGAGCGCACAGTATAGTTCTTATCAGCAGCACACTCCTGTCTCTTCTCTCAGACTCACTGTAGTTATGTAAGCCGTGAGAGCCAGGTCTGTGGAGGCTGCAGCGTTGGATGGCGCTCTCCTGATATGTGTCTTATTTAGAAATACAAAAACTTGTGTAGTGCAGTGTGGAAATGTGGAATCAAACCAAACGTGTACCGCCACTTATAGACAACTTATCTAAGTAGACAAAAGTAAATGTTTTCAAATCTATTTCTGACTGTATTTTAATACATAAACAAATTATACTTTTATGAAGCCATTTTAGTATTTTCTTTCTTTTTTTTTAAACTTTATTTGAATTGATCTCAGAACATTGATTCGACACATATGTGCTGCAAGACAAATCAAGTCCCAGGAGTCACATTTTTTTAATCACACTATTTTCCCAACAAAAATAAAAAGAAATGTGATGTGATTTTCTGCAATTATAAAACGGTTCATTATATGACCCTCACAGTGTCACAGTAAAAAGCTGCCATCACAGCCACAACTAAAATCTTGTTTGTTGTTGAGAAATTCAAGCCTTTTAGACTTATGTTGATTGGTAGCGTCTTTTAAATAGATACAGATTTGTTCAGTGCAGTTACAGAGACATCAAACTGCTAGAATTATTTTTATAGAGTTTCTGCATAAAAATAACCTTGTTCCTTTCTGTCATGCTGTGGCTGTATTTGTTGGACCTATCTCACAATGATACACATCCTTGTATCCAGTGGTAGGATGGTGGCTGTCCTCACTTGCCTTGTCTTGTGCTGGCTCTGCTCAGTGCTCAGTCAGCTCCTATGTCAGAGAAAGCAGCGCTCCAGTCCTCGACGGAGCAGCTAATCTTACTTTACTCCAGCCTGTGCAATAGTAAAACGCCCTGGGGTGGTGTGACTCTTCACTGCTCATCTCCTCCACAGTTAGCCTCATCACTTCAGTGTATTCCTCCACCAGCTTCCTGCATTAAGACCTCAGAGACATGGCCACAGCTCAAATGAGTGCTTTTACAAAGTGATCCGGAGGTTAACCCGCAACTAAGGGTATTCCCGGTGGAGTCACGGCTGGCCAGTTCACATCTCAACTCCAAAGACACAGTAATGAAAGGACCTTATTAAGGACACTAAGAGATTGGTTAAAACAAAACAGACTCCAGTCCCAATGGTTTATTTTGCCCAGCCTGAACAGATGCACACTTTACCTGTAGTTTGATCTTATGGATTTAAATCCTTTCAACTGACAACAATCATGTAATGGCAGCACTTTTTGAAGCCTCTTGTTTTTTCTAGACTTTGAACTCAGTGCCAGTTTTTAATTTTATTTATTTATTTATTTATATATTTATATATTTTTATGTGTATAGGGTTAATAATTACAGAGATATTCACCATAAACCAGGTCAACAAGTCAGAAATTTGACAGTTAAAATGCAAGTTCTATCACAGAATTCTGACTGTCCTCCAGTTCAATTTGAAACTCTATGTCACGTGAACGCAACCGATTGACAATCATCATAATTAATGTATAATCAAAGGCAGTAAAAATGTGATTTCAAATGCTGATTTTCATGCAACTGTTTTTTTGTTGTTGTCTTTTCCTTTTTTTTCGTGCAAAAATAAAAAAGTCTGGCTTTCTTTCTGTCCCTAGGGGCTGGCGTCAAACACATTCACTCTCATTGTGTCAGTGTAAAGAAAATCGGCCCATACAAAAGTCACCTCTGCACCTTCATCTAAGAACAACTAAAAAAACACCAGATATAAATACATCAAGGGAATAAACCAAGTAATATCGCGCGGTCTGACAGCCTGCTCCGCGGCTCGAGCTGTGAAGATTGTATTTAGTGTACAATAACGCCACCTGCAGGACAAATCACCAAATAACAAGCAAACAAAGGAACAATGCAGCAATTTAGTGAGTAAAAACATCCTGGGTAAAATAACACACGAGGCAATAGGCTACACGTTTACTGCTGTAGTTCATTCATATCCACGTGTTGGGCCATATACTGCCTAAACAATCACAATATACTTTATAATCTGATCTTATTAAAATATGTAGTAATCATGTGCAATACTGTAACACACAGGTGTATTGCACTGAAGTCACTTTACCTGCTGTTTATTCTTGTCCATTTGTTGTACTGTGTAATAGCCTCTTATTGTGCACGCAAACACTGTGCTGTAACCTTATACTGTACTTGCACGGCGTTGTATTTTATTAGCCTATCTTTACACCTTTTTGTATCTTAACTCTATTCAAAGGATTTTTAATGTTTGAGATTGATTGGTTAGATTTAAGTCTACTTTTAATAATTATTCATCTTGATTTCAGATTGCATTTTATGTTCTTGAACTTATGTCGTGATCTTTATTTATTATCTCTTATGCTCTCCAACCGTAAATTTGACATTTATAACCTTACTTCACTGCATCCCCACACGACAGCCACCCATAGGTGAACTTATGCTTCACATGTTTACAAGCAACTGAGGCTTACACTTTGTGAGAGACTAAGACGGTGTCGAACAGTGGAGAACTGGCCTTTTGAGACGGTCCATTACATTAAATGAAGTGTGAAGACCCCAGAGGATTAGACACAGGCAGTTAATAAGAGTAGGCCTGATTACCAAATTATTGTATCTGGGTTTATAAGCGAGTGTGTGTGTGTGTGAGTGTGTGAGTGCGTGTGTGTGTGCGTGTATGTGTGTGTGTTCGCGTGTGTGTGCTTGTGTGTGTGTCTGTATGACCCCAGGAGCTCAGGACATCCGGCAGCCCGACACTTACCCCCCACTGACCAAGAGCCCCCCCACTGAGAGATGTCTCGCCACTGTCCACATTTAAGAGGTTTGCTCCTCTCTGCGCCTCTTTGGCTAAATCACTACTTATACCTTCACATTATCCAGCAGAAAGCAATCAGGCAGATTATGTCTTCTTCAACAATAAGAGCTATACAAAGGCCTATAAAAGATACATTTCACATTTTCACTCTGCCTTGAATTTGCAGAGCGACTCAGACCTGGCAACGTGTTAAAGTGGTGTTAAACTATTGTGTGGATACTGTGTTTGCATTTTGTTCATTGTAAACTGCAATATTGATTTAAAAATAATAGACATAGGTCCATTCACTTCCTTTTCAAAACAGCAAATCTCATTCTCTGCTACAGGCCCCACCTCTTCATCGATCATCCTTTACAGTGTTTTAATTTTGAAAAATGGGCACTCAACAACAAACTCAATACATGACACACAGCCTAAAAGTTGAAAGTGTAAGCTCTAGCGGGGTAGTTTTACAGCTTGGAAATGGCAACCCAAATGATGATTCGTGAAGCTGATTGGATAACTGTCTTCACCAAAGGAAAGCGTTAAGAACTTGGCCATCATGTAGAAGAATACATCAGCATTGTTGTCTGTAAGAGCAGTATTTGATTTGAACATCTTTACCTTGTATCTGTGAAATTTTAAAGAAAAATGTAATATACCCTTTTAAAGCTACCATCCCTTAGTTTATTCAATTTTTTTCTACCACTAAATATGTGAAACCTGTTCCCCCCTCCCCTCCCAAGGCCCTTGTTCAGGCTCACCTGTCTTTGTTCAGGCTCACCTGTGTAGCTGGCACACTATCAGACAGAAGTAATGTAGACAGCATCTAGTGGTGATATGTGAGAATACAACAGAGCGGATGTTAACTTTAAAGAGATAATAAATGTTTCATCAATAGTAAAAATAGCAGTTATTTCCTTTACTGACCCCTGGTGTCTGGACGTCATATTCATTCCATGCAGTGATCCTGAATCTTTCTGAATCCAGACTTTATCTCTAGATCCTAAAACCTCTACATCAAATGTCTTTGCTGTATCAGTTTGCTTTTGTTTTTGCAGCTACACATTGCTTCACTATTCTGTCACAAGTTGCACTGTAGTGAAAATATCAAGGTTTAAAACACATACACTTTGAATTCTTTGACTTAATTAACTTAAAATCCACAGTTCCCATAACAAAAGAAAACTTTCACAGTCAAACGTCACAGATGTTCAAAAGTTCAGTTAATAAACAGAATGGAAATGTGCAGATCAAATGCATTGCTCCAAGAAGAGACATGTTGAGTCCTGCTGATGCGCTCAGTGAATTCCTGATGAACATGCATTATACAATAATGAAAACGGAAACCCACTTGTTCAGACTTGAAAAGCCACTGCACTTACAAAGGAAGCACATTATAAGGATTATTCGATGGTGTCTTTGTCCAGATGTGGTGGATGTGCACGTTGCGTTTGGAGGAAGAAGCACAGCACGAGCACTTTCATGTCTCAGTGCGTCTGCGTCTGTGACCCCGCATTTCATCAGCTGTGCCCTCGACACACTCCACTGCAGCTGCTGTTTGGGCTGAAGTGTGGGATTAGACTGGAGCGCCCTCTAGTGACTGAAGATGGACAAGCTCAAATGGGCCCAAGAGACTATTAAGAAGACCATAAAAAAAAAAAAAACAAAAAACAACCAAAAAAACAAAAAACAACCATCTAACGTAGAAAAAGACATTCAAAATAATGAAGTTGTTCTATTTGTGATGACACAGTGGCTTACTGAAAATACCAAACGTTTTATTATTTTAATGTGTTTAGGTGATGTTTATAGTCATCCTGATTAAAATCATACAGGCTTTTAGTGTTTATATTTTAGCAAGCAAATGTGTTCACTTTCAGATTAAACTTTTTTAAAATTATTATCATTATTATTATTATTATTACAACAAAATGAGGAAAAAATAAGAAGAACTTTTGAATTGATAACCTCATTGTGATTTGTCAATTGGATCTTGTTTCTGCAGCCAGCTATGACAATGTTATTTTAAGAGATAAATGCTTAAAATCTGCCCCGCAGACTCATCCTTAATTACATAATGGGATGAATTAATTGATTCTATTAATCCAGGTGACCATCTGTTGGCTGGGCCCAGTCCAGAGAGCTTTGAGAGAGCCAGTCCTCCCTTACTTCCCTGTGTTAGGTCTGACTGCTTTCTAAATAAAATAAAATAAAAATAAGAAGATAGAAAATGTCTTTATTGGTGTAAAACATGGTGTTATGTAAGCCTAGAATGCTTTAAGCGTTCCTCTGTGTTGCTGATTTGAGAGCAGTCTCCGATGTCTTGCCAGATTTCCCTGTCTCTATCCCATAATTCCCTGCCTCTTTTACTTTATCCTCAAGCCCTAATGCAAAAAACAATCTGAAAAAGGATTCATTTAAACCAGACTTGACAAAGTTCTTGACTTATAGAACACAAACACATCTTTGTGACTCTTGAACTCTCCCAGTGAACGACTTGCACATTTACCAAACCTCACACAGCCTAACGTTCATCTTCACGGTTTCAGTATCCTACACATTGAAACAGGATAAATCCCTGAGTGCAGAATCGTGTGGTGATTCACATGGTTGGAACACGAGCTGCACTGGCCTAATAGTAGTTATTTGGTGCGGCCGTGTGCCAGACCCACTCTGCTGTGTGTCCTAATGATAGCAGTGCATAGAGGAAGGATTAGTGGGATTTGGGTGTAAATATAACACACTTTGTGTTTATTCACTGCACAAGAGTGTCACGGGGATGATGCAGTCACAGCATGCTATGGATCTGACATTAAAGCCAGAAAATCAGGCTTTTGAACTGGGTAGTAGGAGTGATAGTAATGGGAGAAAATATGGCCTGTATCTTTCAATTTAATTTTGTATGCAGTGGCTATTTATATATTTAGATTATTAGCAAATGAAGTCATCAAGTCTTATGTGGGTTGCCAAGTTTCATGAGATTATAAAATCTGTTGGGGCTGCTGTTTATTACAGTGGCTCTAAAACCTAAAGTGAGTAAAGTAGTCAGCCGTACAGGTCGTGTTGGTTTACGTGAGTCGGTGTGAAGTTTAAAGTAAGACCTTCTGAATATTTCTTACAGGCACATTTCAAGGATTACAAATCTATATTTTCATCATTTTTAGTTTGTAATATTCGAGATGCGTGTGTGCAGCATACGTTGTGCATACGTTTGTGTGTGCTTTATACTCTGTGTGCTTCATACTCTGTGTGTGCTTCATACTCTGTGTGTGTTTCATACTCTGTGTGTGGTGCATACTCTGTGTATGCTTCATACTCTGTGTGTGCTTCATACTCTGTGTGTGCTTCATACTCTGTGTGTGGTGCAGACTGTGTGTGCTTCATACTCTGTGTGTGGTGCAGACTCTGTGTGTGGTGCAGACTGTGTGTGCTTCATACTCTGTGTGTGGTGCATACTCTGTGCTGTGTGTGCTTTATACTCTGTGTGTGCCTCATACTCTGTGTGCTTCATACTCCACATACTTCATGCTCCGTCTTGGTTTATGTTCAAGGTCATTCCCTTCTCTCCCACATTGTTTGCTATTATCACTATTACTACACAATATTATGTGCATTTTCCTCTGAAAATTCAACTAGAAAATGTAAAACAAACGAATTAATGGTAAAGAAACTAAAAACATGCTTTTTTAAAATCAATACCTGAATATCTGTATTTGCAAATAAAGCCACATTTGGAACTAAAATGTGCAGCAGTGGTAAAACAGGCTACGTTTCCCCCTCCAAGTACAATAAACACACAAACACAAACAACAAAAAACCATCACGAAAAAACAAAAAAAAATAAAAAATCCGTATGTTGATATGAAACAACTAACTGCTCCACCTCTGCTTTAATCATAATAATGACATATTTTGAAGAAATTACAGAAATCATGTATTTCTTAACCAGTAGAGGGCGACGTGGAGCTTGTTTTTGAGTGCGGTTAAAAGAGCTGTGTCCTCAACTGGCAGTCCCTCTTTACTCCAGTCCAATTCTCAATTCCGTGTATTATGCTATCAAGCTGTTTACTGTGGACTTTGAGTTTGGTGCGTTGTGTACGCTGTGACTCAGACACTCGGCTCTTTTCTGTATCGTGCTACGAGACAATGTGATGCAAACCAAACCCAACCAAAAGTGGTGATTTGGTGGATTATGTTGTCAAATTTGCAGCTCTGCGTCTCTCTGATAGCGTTTGCATGTGACTGCTTTTGCACTCAGCTCCCAGCCCTAAATGTGTGCGCGCGGCGGAGCTTTTCTTTTGCGCTAAATAAATCCCTTTTTTAACAGAGGCGTAATGAGCGTCAGGCCTATAAAACTCTAAAAAGGACAGAGAATAGAGACGTGGCGAGGAGATGAGATGGGGGAAATCAAGACGAGTGCACGGAGGCGGATAGTTCGTGCCAGATCTATGGCAAAGCAGGCAAGGGTTCTGAGCCCCTGTTTCTTCTATGCTGTTTATAACTCCGGACCTTAATAGGGATCTCTCTGGTCCGCGCCTGGACTATGATCACGTTCCAGCCCAAAGCGTCACTTGCCCATCGTTTTTTCTTGTTTGGGGGGAGAGAGAGAGGTAGAGAGAGAGAGAGCGAGAGAGAGAGAGAGAGAAACAAAAAAAACGCATATATCTTGTCTTTTCATTGCGAGGGCAGCAGCATCTGTGCGAAGGCCTAGATTTATCCAATCAACCAGGCTCTCTGTGCGCACTTCAAATGCGCACCCCTCTGACTCCAGCGCTGCCACTAAAAGGAGCCCTCATCTTCCTCTGACCACAGCGCAACACGACCAAAGAAATGCTTATTATTTTATAGACTGTGATCTCCCGGCACATGTAAAAGGGCCAGTCTGAAAGTGCGCCTTTGCAGGTTACATATGCCGCAAGTAATAATGCCGGACCAACAGGACCAGGCTGGCTGCGTCTTAAATAAGGACATCACTTTTAGAAGTCAGAACCAGATGCTAATATCATCACCCCCGTGTTGCATGGAGCTAATTTCAATTTCAATTCAAGATTTATTTTGATTTAGTGAACCTTTTTAATCTGCTTTTTCCTGGCGACTGCACCAGATCAAAGGGAAAGCCGACCACATCTCATCACGCCAGAAATAACCTCATATCTGCTCCATTACTGGAAAACATTAGCCAGATTACAACAGAATGTGCTCTTCTCTAGATGCTTTATCAAGCAGATAATTAACTGATGTTTAGTTTTCACCCAGTGGTCAGTGGAGCGTGTGAAATTTCCATATGGAAACTACATGTAGGCCTATCCCAAAGATGATCCCAAGAAGGCTTTGTTGGCACATGGTCCTATTTTAAAATACGGCTTGATAGTGTAAAAACACACAAATATATATTTAACTGTAGAATTGAGTTGTAAAATGCAGCCCCATCCTGGATTACAAGGTCACACACATCAAAAGTGAGTGCAGGCCTTCTGGCACCTTAATCTCGACAGTGATTTGTAGGATTGATAGGTGCACGGTGAGAATGACAATGAGGATCCTACGGGCTGAAGTGAGCCGGGTTTGAATGTGACGCTGCATAAATGCTTCTGTAAAGTCTGAGTGAAATGGAGCTATGGATCACACTCGCTCTTTGTCTTGGCTGCAGAGTCCAGAACATCTCACAGGACACAGCCTACATTTCAGGTCATGAAGGTTTCAGATAGATGCTTGAATATTGCTTTATTAAGTTCACCACAGAATTACATTTGCTTGATTAATACATGCACAAAAAATAAAACAAGTACGTAAGAAAAATCCACAACAGTGAAACAGTATTTATCACAAATGCACTGCACACATATCTGCAGCATTTACAAAACACAATGTTCAAAGAAAAAAAAAAAAATGAAATTAGAAACAAAAATCCATAAATGTGTAACGCTGTAACCTGGATTAAAGCACCTGAATGAAACAAAATAAAACAACACCACAATAAAATAAAGATGAACTCAAATATTTTTAAAATGTTTCAAAAGCCTCATTTTATGCATGCTTTTTATTTCATCTTATTTTATATTTTATTACTTTTAAAAATTTGAGTCTTTTGATTCTTTGATGTTTCATAATATCACCGAATATTAATTCACTGACAATGGCAGCTTTTTCTGATACACATTCTAAAAAACACAATACAACTACAACATATTGTGAAGTATCTACAACATAAAGATAAATACAGTACAATTACACTTAGAAATATATTCTGAAGTACTTACAACATAAAGACAAATTAAACACAATTAAAATAACACTTAACTATTATATTTTTCTGATCCTGATTCTAAAATCATAAAACAGTTACACTTATTCTGAAGTACCTACAGCATAAAGATAAATACAGTACAATTATACTTTTACACAAGTGTAAAAACTGTTCGTTTTCCAAAGACACAACACAATCTGTGAAACATTTTGCCAGAAGAGAAACTCCGTCTGAAAATGTGCAGCGGATGTGAACATTTATATTTGATCTACAGAATAAACGTCGTCCTTTCAGAGGTGTGCTGTTTTCACTACATCTGTTTCATTGCTTCACTTTGACAGTGATGACAGGTTATAAATTATGCATTTTAAGACACTAGCTGAGGGCCACATAAAACCTGACCTGGGGCCCAGAGTGGGCCCTGAGTGGGCCCTGGGGTGGGCGTTGGACAAGCTGCTCCGGATGCTTTGATACAAATGTAGCATAAAACATTTTTAAAGTCATTTTTTCTCATTAGTAATGTTATATTGTAATAATGATGTGTAATAATAGGATTTCCCATGCTATTTCAGGTTTTTAAAAATGTATGTATATTTATATGTATAGAAAAAGTCATTACACTGAGCGCTTGGATAGATTCTGTCAGTGTCTTTGAAGCTCAACAGTGCACTCACCTCTGGTTCTAGATGTAAAATGCCATTTATCCCATAGAACTTTAGAAAATGAAAGCCACAGCTGAGGATAATCTGGTCTGGAGAAATCGATGGTCATGGTCAGATTACATCCAAATATAATGAAAACTTGACAGTAAGGCAAACTGTGTTTATCATTTTACATGTAGTAAATATATAAAGTAGTTTGTTAGTTTATTTGTTTATTTATCAGGGACAATGCACATAAAAACACTGTAATATGTTTGTGGCAGGTTATAACAAAATGTCTCATTTCCAGCTGTAGTCCCTGGACATACAGTGTATATGTACAAGTACATTCACTCATCCTGTCAGTACTGTGTACACGTTTGTTTGGCTAGAACCCACACGGCGTATGTGCTTTTACACTCAGAATATGGTTTAGTGAATAGTATATGTTTGAAAAGTGTGTTGTAGTAACATAATGCTGCATAGGCGGTGTAATATAGGCCTGTATTAGGTGGCCACTATATGGACCACATACTGAATGTACCTTAATATGCTTTAATTATATCCTATTTAGACACATTTGTTGACATATTTCTGCATACCAGAATCCAACCTGTTTATTTTGACGTTTTTCAGTTTCAGAGAGTTTTTAATCTGTAAAAAAGTGCACACATCAAACATGTCGGACTCCCTTGGTGCCATAATTTACAATATAATTGAGTGTTTTTGCCCGTGCATTAGCCCGGGATCACAGGCCCCCGAGGTTCAGACATCTCTTTCTCTCACAACACATCAAATAGAGCCAGTTAACCAACACACTGAGATCCCTACGCAGGAGGAAAATGGAGGCTGCATAAATATAGATTTTAATCACTGCCCACTATTTATCTTT
The DNA here is from genome assembly GCA_000787095.1 of Periophthalmodon schlosseri. Lineage (NCBI taxonomy): Eukaryota > Metazoa > Chordata > Actinopteri > Gobiiformes > Gobiidae > Periophthalmodon > Periophthalmodon schlosseri. The sequence continues at coordinate 111,219 of KN474779.1, forward strand.
CTTCGGCACTCCAGCTTTTGATGTCGCCATATTTTCTGGCTAAAAATATGAGTAACATCTTAATCAGGCTATGACAAGAGGGAATGTGACGTGTGACTGTTTTATGTAATTGTCGTTTCATTGCGGAACAAAAACAGAGCGAGATTTAGCAATGGAAAAAAATACTGCCTATTTCTCTGGGATTTTACTTACATTTTTTTAAAAATATGAAATACTTTTATATGAAACCAACTAGTTGAAATGATGCACTGGCTCTTGTATGATTTATATTTATTCAGTTTATTTATTTTGATCCCACTGTGAACGATGATCTATTTACACTTTATACACCTTCTAAGACCTTTTGCAGGTGGTTTGTTCATTGTAAAGAATTTTCCTAAAGTTTTTAACGTGATCAAGATCAAATGTGTCATTGCTCTTACCTAGAGCAGATCATCACTTCCCTTAGTGCTTCTAAGTACTACTCCTTAAACTCATATCATACTCACTCTATTTGACCTACGTTTGACTTTGTTATTGAATGTTTGTATTTGTTTCATATTTGCTCTTTTTCTCTGACTAAACAAATACTTTGTCCAACTTCCCACTGTAAAACTTTTTTCAACAGTCAATCAGAATGACCCTTACTGCAGAGCGTACACAGACCACATTATTATATTTTTATTATGAAGATCTGTTTTTACAATATCCTTTCATTTGTAGTGTAGACATCCTTAAACCTAATGGAGAAACATGTTTTTTATAATACCAACTATTTTTAGTATATAATCATTTCTGTCACTGCAGTATTCCCCAGCTGAAGACATCTTTTCTCTAAGTAAACAAAGAGTTTCTTGCTGCTGCTGCAACAGGGAAGTGAAGACTAATCACACAGAGGCGGGACGTGTGGGTGATTGACTTTTCTTACGGAGCCAGGGTCGGGACAAAAGCTCAAAAGGGGGTCCAAGTGAGAAAAGCCCAAAAATGTGTCGGTCCAGCTCCTGCGTCCTTTTGTGAGCGCCACCACATTTCTTGTATTGTCAGTGACTCCTCGGCTCCGTCCCTGCACATCCGTCACAGCGCTGTCGTATTTATTTTTGCTGTTGTCCGCCTTCCTCTGTCTCTTTTGTTTTTGTTTCTTTTCCTCATTGTGGGGCGTTTAAGCAGAGGGTTTATACAGGCAGTTGAATGGTGTTGATGAAGCACACACTCAATGGACAGCATCTGACCCATCTGACCAAAAGGCCCTTTATGGGCCCGCCTTCTCTTTGTTGTTTTGTTTTTGTTTGTCTATGAGAAGAAGGGCAGAAAAGAGCACTTCATTGGGTAGGAGGTTACCAACGTGCTTCTGTTTAAGGCACTGGGGGTTTCATTACGCAAGTCAAACAAGGCAATAAATAATAACTCATGACCTTTGAAGTCAGTCTATATCAAAGTGTTTTTCATGTTAAATTCATTCTGATCTGGTCTTTTTCAGAAATCCTTATTTCTGGTAGATACATGTTTCCCGCACATTTAAAAAGGCTAGAATTCTTTCCATTTAGGTACGAAAGTCTGCAGCACACAGGTTCGTTTCATTTTTAATAGTGTGACATCTTTTTGTCTTTCAACATGATGTAGAATCCATCCCTCCTGCACTCAGTCGCTAATCGGAATAAACACTAAGATCTGCACATATTAAAACTTAGATTTCAGGACTTTCACACCTGCTTTTTCAAATTTCAATAGAGCTGTTATTTTTTGTACCTCAACTGCTGGGACAAACAGTGAGAGCTTTTTAGAGGAAAGCTTAAGTCCGAGTGGAACCTCCCATTCCGACCTACATTTCTTTGCTGGGTAGATTTGCATGACCGGTCTTGGGACGGGGGCTTTTGCTGAGTTTGCCCCGTTCACTGGCCTCTGGGAATTCTCTAGGAGCAGCCTCCACAGTCCCCTGGAACTCTGGGCACTTCCTGTAATCATCCCCACATGTGGCACACGTCATTAAGGCCGCACTTTAAGCAGGTCTACCTTGCTCCAGGCCAAAGGGGAACTTTCTTTATGAAGGAGGTAGGACAAGGAGGGGGTCCCCGGATAGTGGGAGGTGGGGGTTAATGAACCACTGTTTGAATCATACCACCTAGAGAGGTTTTGACATGCTGAGGTATAGCGCCAGTAGCCTTAGCGTTCTGCAGTGGCTTAGCATGGCCTGTGTCAGTGAGTAGAGCGGTCATGTAGGAGTGTTGGGGGTCAAAGTTCAAGCCCCAGAAAGCTGTAAATCCCACATGGGGACCGGCCCGGAGGTCATGCAGTCGTGGCGATTAGAGCAGCTATGTACAAGTGGCGAGAATTGGGGGTGGCAGAAAATGTCGTACCCTTTGGAGTTTTAAGGACAGACACTATTGTTTTCCAAGGAGCCAGTTTGACGAGCGGTGCTTTTAATGCTACTGAGATGATGAGATGCCGGTAAACAAATAAGAGTTATACACAAGATATTTACATGGAGCAAGTGCTAAATTAGATCCAAGCGTTTACTCAAGCAGGACTGTCAGATCTTGTTTGACATTTTCTGTCTAAGCACATTACACAAAGCCCTCTAAGGTACTGATCTGGAATGACAGCGAGTTTCTCTGTCCCATCTGTAGCATATGTTCAAATGACAGTTTCTTCTGGGCGTTGAAAATAGTCTCCAAGACATTACAAGACGAGACAATATTTACAGGCTGAGAGCTTCAATACTGTGGTGTTGAATCAAACACCGAGGGTTTCCGATGTGGTGCCCATTAAGTCATTGTGTTGTTATTGAATTATCACAATGTGGAAATGATGAAATTGTTCCCAAAAGTTTTGTTCAATCATTCAATCTGTGTATAATCCTTCAAAATTCTCCATGTTCGACACAGCTCGTAGATAAGGTTCTTCTTACAATGGCTAAGATCTCTGTACTTTTATATTACATTTTCAAATAATGCCCTGTATTAGATAACATACACCTTTCAAAACTTGCTATAACAAAAAAAAGTAATAAATACACCATTCGCTATCTCAAATGTATCATGAAATAGACGTTATAATGTCATGTTCACAATGAACAACTTGAATGACTTCTTAAAGACATAGTACTTAAGAACTGCATGTCATAGATTTGCACACAAAGCACATAATGATCTTAATGAAGTGTGTGAAATAGTTTAAGGAGCACACTGTCACAGCCCGAGCCACTGGTTGCTGACTATTACTATTATTAACATTAGTATAATTAGTGCTTCCACATATTCTCTTGAGTTCACTATTAGAACTATATATACACTACTATATATACTGTACTATACAACAGGTGCTTAGGACACTGAGGTTTGTATTTATTTACTATTTATGTGTATTTATTTTACTTGATGAGACCAAATCTCAGCACATATTGTTGCTTTTGTTTAGAAACTTTTTAATGTGCTAAATATTGTTGTTACTTATTGCTGTAGCTTAGCACATTAATGTGCTGCAGTTTTCAAAGGAAAGCCACTTTTTGGCAAAACTTTGTCCATTTATTTTGAGCGTAAACAATCCACAAAGCAGTACAAACACTTTGAGGTTGCCCCACAATGAGCGTCTGAACGGCTCTTACAATGGCAGTAAATTCCTGATCCCCTTTAGGAAGCTTTTGCACTCCAGTTCACTTTGATTGGCTGACCCCGTCACCCCCAGACAAGTTAACTATGTCCTCCACTCAGCCCATGTCCGTGCTGAGACCAGACACTTAAAACGATCCCGACGCATGAGAGGCGTAGCCATCACCTCCCTGCATTCACCAAAACGCCCTTAAATGAGGAGAAGTCAAAGAGGAGAAATTCTAATCACTCTCCTCCTCTTTTTTCACACAGCTGTAAAGGACAGAGCATTTGAAGCCGGGCCAAAGGCAAAGGAGGCTCTGTCGAGTATTGTTGGATGATCTCCACTTAGAGGAAGGCAGGGCCTGAAAAGAGTGCTGTCTTGTTAGTTGTGTTTGTAATGAACAACTTTCACAAGCCAGTTGGTCAATGGGAATTACAATGTTCCTCTTACAAATTCACATTGATGAAGGCTGCCGCAGAAATCCCTGCTCACTGCCTTCAACCAAATAATGAATGGATTAAAACTAATATGATGATAAACAATTCATTTTTATCTGTTGTGCTTGACTCATATTGGCCACTAGAGACAGCGAGAGTTATCTTTCATGTAGCCGGTTAAAAGGGATCCAGAATGGGGGCGTGCAGGGGCTAAGAGTACCGCCTACATTGAGTAATTTCTCCATATGACCGCCGCCTTCATCACACCCTTTCCCAAACACAAAAAAAGAAAGAGAAAAAAGTTTGTTAGTCCCTTGTTTCTTTTGTTGTGTGCTTTCTTCTTCATGCTCTTTATACTTTTATCCTAATCCCAGCCATGCATGAGCGATCAGTTGTGTCCTGTTGTTTCACTGTTCTGCTAGTTTTGAGTCAGTAGGGTTCCGCCTTTGTTCCTTTCCTTTAGCGAATGCAGAGAAAAGGTGAGGAGTAAGAACGGATAATGAAATCTCTTCTGTAGACTTAGGTCTTTGTAACTCTCATCAGGATTTTTAAGATATAGTCCTGACTGTAATTAAAGAGGACTGTGGGAGCGATGTGTGTTTCTGCCTTGGCCTGACGGGTTGGAGGAAAAAAGCCAGTTTCAAAACTTATAATAATTGTATTTTTTCATATTGGAAACTAAGTAGTATTTGCAAGACGAAGATTTGGCGATTATATGCCATTGTACCCCAAATGCTTTTGGATCCAGTTGTTTTGTTGTGGGAATCTTTATTAGAAATCTACACAAATAAATAAAAATTAAGGTGTTAATACAGCATAAAAGTCTCATCTAGTCTATACTACTATCACATGGTGTAAACACTGAGGGACATTCATTATCTTTCTTGGTTTAACTTTCACTTCTCAAAATGGTGTTGGAGGCTGGTTCATTCTTGTCCACATTTCTTCACACTTTAGTACAGGACAGGCCCATGTGGCGATTTTTGCTGAGGTGCTGGTTATTAGCATGCTTGTTTCACAGTGCTCTCCATATGGGTTCAGTGGAGACAGAGGCTGAGGCCCGTTCAAAGGGGCAGTCATTGTTACAGGCCCATCTCTAATCTCTGTGGTTGTCTGGCCTAATTAAAAGTCTTGTGGGTACGTAGGCTACCCGGGCCTCCACTCCGCAGGAAATTATGATCGCAAATGTCTTCCTGTCGAGTTTCGCACTTGAAACTACAAAGTGATGCGAGCCGCCATTACCTGAATGGGCTGGAATCAGAGCAGACAAGCGCATCATCCCAGCTCTTAGTCTATCAGAGGCGTGCACAAGTGGCCATTGTTGACGCCAAAAACGGGATTAAGGAGGGTCTTCAAGGGAATTGATTTTCATGTGAGAACAATAGAGAGCCACAGAACATTGGAGCCTGGGCCTGAATCACACCGCAAAGGAGCTTTATATAAAGGGGTGCGCCGCAAGCACTGAGATTAAAGCAATCAGGTTCTTTACCCCCACTCTTTTGGGAAAGACCCTCTCCCCCTCCCTGCCCTGTTGTCTGACCAGAACAGTCAGTTCAGCCCCAATAATGACCATGGAGGAGAGATGCTCTAAATAACAAAGGGTGCTAAATTTTCCACACATTGTAAAGTTTGACTATCCTATGACAACATACAGGCAGTGGGAGCATATTGTTGATTCTGATTCCAACGGCTGGGGTAGTGTTTGTTTGGCGGGGACCAGCGCTAGTGAACATGACCTGTCACTGAGTAGGGATCAGGGGTTATGGATGAAAGGCACCGCCGCCTTGTCCTCTGTCTTTGGCTGACTGCGTGCAGCTGTGGGCACCATTGTGGGCCGGCTCATTTGCATGCGTTTGGCAGGAGCTGCGGGAGGCGATCAGGCCAAGAGGAGCGGCTCTGTTTGAAAAAGGATGCAAAAGGGCGGGTAAGTAAACACCCAGAGCAGGCAGATACATAGCCATACATTATGTCCACTGCAGTACACAAACTGCAGTGGCCAAGTGAGAGAAAAGATTGTTATTCCTCTGTCAACACCTCCGGATAAACAGTAGAAAGGCAGTTTTAGTTGCACTTCATTGGGTTATAAGGCCATGCAGCCTGATGTCATAAAGACAGAGTGAGGGGCTGACAGAGTTTTGGCTGGCAGCAGAGGGGTGTGTTCTTGCCGAACCATAGACAGGTTTATTGGGCCTGATGAGTGCTAAGCTCCTGAGCCTGGCCACAATGGAGCCTGTGATCTTCCTTTGTGGCTCATTGGGAAGCACTGGTGCGCTCGGCGGCCCCCGTCCCGTCATTAGACAGATTGTGAACAGGCTGCACAGGGCCCAGCCAGGGATGACGAAGCCACCAGCCACTTCATTAGGGGCATTATGAAGAGAACCCACGCTTTCTTCTCTCTGCCTGTGTCCAGAATTCACAGGTTTGTTTAATCACATAATTCTCCTCAAGTGCCCCAAGGAGATGCAGCCCAGCACGGGCCCTGAAGGCCCACAACAACTTGGAGAGATTAATTATATTAATCTTTTGGAATATCTGCAGAATAAGAGTAAGTTTAATATTGGCCGGCTTTTATTTTTGTCCTTTCGTCTTTTTCCAAACACTTCTTTGATGTGCTCCTGTTATTGTTGGGGGATGTCTGCTGCTGAGGCTTTGATTTGTTTCGGCAGAGGTGAAGGGTTAGCGTCCAGAGGGTGAGCGTCCTAACTTGTGCCGTGGAGATGGCTGACCTCTAGACCCAAGGGTTGGTCATAGAGAGTCTAGATCCCGCCCTCCTTTTGATGCATGCTCTTTCATAGTGGTTAATTAGCCTGGGTGGCTAAACGTTTAGCCTGGGTGTGAAAGAGTTGGCAAGAGCATCTGTGTCAAAGACATTGCCCGCTCCTCTGTGTGTCACCAGGTCTTTTGAAACAATGGGCTATTGGACGACTTGTTTGCATAAGACACAAGAGGGAATCCAGTGGCCCATTTTGGTGCATACTGAACAGGACAGGGGACAGGGGTTGATGAAGAGAGTGCTTGACATTTCACTTATTTACCCTCATCAAAGGTATATAGATCTCCATTGGACTGTGAGACAATGGACTGAGAAACACTAAACAATGGACTACACTGAAACGTTTGCATTAGTTTTTGTCAGGGCTTAATTTCTTAATATAGAAAAAAAATAGAAGGAATCCTCTCCACAGTACAGTCGTATAAACCCTTTCCACTAGCTCCTACTTGACTCAAGTTTTTGTGAAGAACCAGACATATGAGATTCTGTCAATATTAACTGAACCCACCTATGGGATATTAGACTGTGGTTATATGGTTTCCTTCCTAATCACCTTTAGCCTAAGGCAATCTTCCATCACCTGTCTGTAGAAAAACATCAAATAAAAGTTTTATTTCATGTTTGTCCATGCAGAGAAACCACTGGTCTTGTAGACATTGCAGAGATATTGATGCACTATTTCACACTGTGTCCAGGATCCACAGGGAACACACTTATGTTCACAATTGCACTTGTTGGGTACTGAGTTTGATCTTAACATTAAGATTAGCATGTAGACTTGGTTTAGTCCTGTTCTAGTCCTGATTTAGTCCTGGTCTAGTGCAGTTTTAGGACCGGGTTTAGTCCTAGTTTAGTGAAAATCTTTATGCAATGTGTGTGCAAGTGTGAACGCACACTTAATATCTTTCACAACTGTAACTGTGCGCTTATTAAATGCATAGTTCAGTGCTGAAAGTTCGTATGCGTCAGTGAATGCACCGCTGTGCACTGGTGTAGTCAGATCCAGCGCTGCTGATTACAAACTGAAATGGTGTGCACGCCAGCGCTAGTCAGGCCGAGGCTGTTGTGTTGTCTAAGAGTGGTGCGGCGCAAGTAAGTAGGTTTTTAGTTTTGCGATTATTTCCTTATCTCATGTAAATAATGATCGTAATGTTTGAGTTAAAGGAGCTAAACGATCCAGGTGACAGCAGGTGTGCACTCAGAGCCCCGAGTCATGTCTGGTTCAATATTAAGGTAAATTCCTTTGGTAATATTGTTGAGGTTTAATATTGACACAGTGTGGATCCAAATGATCCGCGTTCTTTCAGCTACAGCAGAAGGCCTCTGCTGTGTCGGATTTTGCTCTCATTTCTCCTTGTTAGCTTTTGATTGTAATTATTGTAGTTTTATAGTTACTGATTTACCACTTGCTCAGGGATTAGTAGTGCAATAGAGGGTTAGTGTAATGTGGCATAGCCTGTTTCAGGGTTAGCATAAGACACTTTAGGCTTTGTAGGCTCCTGCAGTGCACTTTAAACATCCAAAACTCAACACACTTTAATCCAGTTACACTTAAGCACTTTATACTACAGCACCTGAAGTAGCATCTTTCACAGCACTAGCACTTTAGTGTAAATATGGGATTTTACTTGTTGTTTTGATTTGATTAATGTTTTCATTTCATTTTGTAAGATTCAGTTAAATTCTATGTATGTTGTGTTGTTAGTTGATTTTATTTTTGTGTAGCTAACCTCAAGTCAAATAAGGAAGAAAAGCGTTTTAACATGATTGTCTAAATAAATAAAAACTGTATGTTACCAATATTTTTTTTTTTTTTCGTTTTTGTCCCTCGTTTAGCCAGACTTGCCTGTGTTATTTATATTAAGGGGATGTTAGCCAGGAGGTGAGGAGAAAATAATAACAGGAGAACATCAACCATGTAACCATCAATAAAAACAAATCAAATTCAAACTTCAAATACGTTTGAAATAAACTCTAACATATATTAAAACATGACTTACTTAGCAGTTGATATACTTCACCTTCAAGTCAAGTTGATAGACATTTCAGGACAGTGGCGTTGAGGTCGTGAGTCTTGAAAATAAAAAAGACAAAACAACTTGTTTGGTCAGTAAAATCTGCAAGGCCTAATAGCGAAGTGCATTCAAGGGAGCAGAGGATCAACCTTGCGATCAACCTAAGGACACAATGAACAAGCCAGGTTACTCGTGTGTGAGCGTGAGCCCACATAAACCCTTACCTGGCCAGTCAAAACCACATGCTTTGACAAAACTTTACAAAGATGTTTGGGTTTGGAGCCGTATCCTGTGTCCCTGATTTCAGATAGGGCTGACTGACAAGCAGATTAACCAATCAGAGAAACACACGGTCCGTTCCGGTCAAAACAAACACCATGGCTTACGAGTAAAACATGAAAATGAAACAACACAAGAGAAACAGCACAAATTTCTGCAAAATTAACAAGCAAAACACCAAACTCTTATTTATCTGAGGTAAAGGAAGTTATATATTTTGTTCAAAATTATATGAGAAGGTGTGATGAGATGTCTTCTGCATTTGAGAGACATTTGATACAAATCTGAGGCTATGGTTGGACCGCGCCAAGTTAGGACAATTTTTTGTCTCACTCTATGGTTTGGCTGGTCAGGCAACATAAACACGACATGTATGTATAATTTTTACAGTAATTTCTGTCCATTTATGTAAATACGTTAGGGGGTATGCCTCTTTTAGTACTGATTCAAGCTAACTTTATATCCATGACATACATCAAATTAAGAATAACTAAATCATACAGTGTAAAGACATGAGTCAAACCGCTTATGAGCCACAAATGTAGTACTTATGTCCACAAATAAGCACTTATTTCATCTAAACTACATTTATCAGTCTTCATCTCTTCATCTCGACAATTCTCCATAAAAATACAAAAACATGATACAAAACTGTACTCAACAACATGACAAGCCTGATGCGATGTGCAGTTGTTTCATTAGTGGGATGCTTGCTGATTGTCTTGTGACAGCGCCTAGCAATAGTGACTTAGCACGGAGAGCACAGGTAGGGGGGACTCAGAGCGTCAAAAACAAAAGTGAAACTTATAAAACATATTAATATGTTGTTTTCTGTGAATATAGCAATTTCAAATCAATAAAAGGTAAAATGATTATCTAACTATGTTATGTGTTAACAGTTAATACCCCATAGTAAAGTAAAATAGCTTTCTTTAATAGTCCTCCGATGCACTAAAGTTATTTCCGTCAACAGCTCCCAGTTTCGTGCTTGGTATATTTTGGGGACCATCCACTGTCAGCATTGGTGGGAACATGTCCACACCAGTCCTACATGAAGCTCATGATGAGTGGAAAGTCCCTCCCTGGTCTGTCATTTGTCAACAAAAGTTGAGCTGTATCAGATTTTAGATTTTAGTTCAGATGTCTGATTTGGATTTACACATATTTTGGATATCTATGCTCCACAGTTGGTCACTGGGGCAACTGACAAGGCGTCAGAGGTACTGTATTAACGCTGTCCGGGATATAAAGACGTGGACGGTATAGGCTGCTATAGACCATTATAACTCATATAAATCCATTTAAATGTCATGAGGATTAGCCTCATCGCTTTACTTTACGAGCCCATATACACTGATTAGCCTGTAAACACTGTTTTTGTGACTGGTCCCAGGAAGTGTGATATATTTTTGTCTGATTACATAAAATAACAGGGACTATTAATTCCCTCCTCACTGTACATCTCACTGCCCCATTTTGATCGCCACACTGGGGTTTATTTTGGTCGTGCTCAACTCGCTACGGAAGCTTTGGTAGAATCACATCACAAACAAATCACACTGGAGTCCCCTTGCAACCGTACTGGGACCACCACTACAAGGTACTCTCAGTGCGGCTTAGTCTGGACCAAAACTCCACTTTCACACTAGCTCAAACAAACACAATTTTCAGGTCCTGAACTCAATAACTAAGATAAGACCATTGCTCTTCCCATTCTTGTCTGCACATGTGCTTGCTCAAACAAAAAAAAAAAGTAACTCACAATGCAATGACCCATTGAAAATGCAAGTAGATTTTAGAAAAGCAATAGTGTCTGAAAACATACAAAAATTCAGAGTATGACGTTTTAGACCAAAACTCCTCAAAAATCACATGTAAAGGCTAGAACGCTGGCACACAGAGGTACAAGGCCAACAATGGGAAGGAGGTGAGTTTATATACACTGGGTAGGGCTCACAATAGGACACAGGTGAGACACATTAGGGCGTGGCTAGCACTCACGGAGAAGGGAAAACAAACATGGACCCCAGTCTAAAGTGTCTAAAGACTGTTTTAAAGAGTTTACTGACATCCCTTTTTGGATATTGTATCTAAAAGACTACACCATCAAACGTATTTAGTAGGAGAACAATCAAGGTGCCTTCTGCATAAAAAATGGAAAATATTCACTCTGTGGATATTTACATCTGTCCACCCTCAAGTCCATCACATTCCCTGGGTCCCCTGCAGTTTGCCTACAGAGTCAAAAGGTTTGGAGACGACACAATCAACCCTCAACCCTCTTCTTCATTCTCCAGTATCTGGTTTGCTCTTCTTCCTGTACACCAACTGCTGCTCCTCCAGCCAAGACTCTGTAAAACTCTGTAAAACTGTTTGCGGGTGACATCACTTTCATTAAGGTCATCTCTGACAACAACAAGCCTTCTGTACTGAACCTGAAGCTCAACTCGCTGAAGACAGTGGGGATGATCGTGGACTTCAGGAAGGTCTCAGCCCCCTGCCCTCCCTCACCCTGACAGACACAGACAAAATGTAACATTTAGGTGGATTATAGTGGTTATAGTTAAACAATTTCAAACATGACTGTTTTGTTGTTTTGGGAAGGACGTTATGATTAAATCAGAGACGTTTCTTGTCTCCTTTTACTAACTTCTACACTGGCGACCCTAACATTTGGAGCACCTCCTTTGATGCAGTTTGGAGTATCAGAGATCCAGTTCCCGAGACACCGCGTGATGTTGCACGTTTCATTTCCACTTCTTGCTCCGCTCAATGAAACCCATGCAAGAGTTGTTGAGCGTGGTGAGCTTTTTTTAGAAGGTCGGGGGTAGGTCTTTTGTTCTCTGACAAAGGCAATAAAACTTTTCTGATTCTGTCACTACATTTTCATGTACAGATTACTCAGAGTATGGTCTTTAGACTACATGTTTTCTCACAGAATTCCAGTGAGCGTGACTGACAGGCAGATTAGCAGCTCAGAGGTGCATGGTCTGTCTATATCAATACAAACATGACGGCATATGAGTACACACAAAAAAAAAAATGAGATGGTGTTATCCCTCATTTGTCCAGGAGTGGTCAAATATAGAAAAGGTTTCAGAAGTAGTCATACTGTTTTCAATTTCAAAAACAGTGTCCAGTGTCCAAATGAAGGATTACACCGTCTCGTTTAACTCAAGGTTAAGAACATACGCATGTTAGCAACAACTGTTTCCAGTTTGTTGATGCACCGCACTCATGTCTAGACTGAATATATTATTCTTTCCAGGCGGAACATATCTGGCACCAGCCAAGAGGCCAGAGAAGTGAAATAGATGCAGAAAAAGCTGACGATAAGCTCAAAGTAGTTTCCTGTTTACTATAGCTTTAGCCACAACTCACAAATTTGGAATTGCCATATGATTAAAAAAAATTATTCAGGTACAATTTAGATATTTTTTATAATAATAATTATATAAGAAAATGTTTGTTATGTCTATTGGGGTACAAAAACCTTTTGAAATGCGGCTATACATGACCAATGAGCTTGTTAATATCCCATGTGTCACTGAAATAAACTAAACTGTGTGTGTGGCCTGAGACACGGGAGGAAGTGATGACCAGACTCAGAGCTGTATAGAAACTGCAGAGGGCACCAGTCTGGATGCCAAGACAATATTCATACTTTTCATTCAAAATGTTTTATGTGTTATATTTAAATAAAAGGTTTGTCATGTCAGCAAATAAGTATAAAGGGTAGGACTAAAGTGCTTCACTGTGATTGGTGTCCTGCTTGTGTAAAGTTGAACTGTGCCAATTCTTTTTCCTGAACTCTTTGATTTGCCAGTTGTCAATCACATTTACTAGAACAGAGAGCCAATTAGAGGAAAGGACACATAAGAGGGAGGGGGCTCGGTTGAATTTTACACACACAGAAAATAAACCAGGAAGCAGCCCACCTTTGTCCAATCACAGTGAAGCGATCCGGTCATCCAACCTTTTCTGTAATCTTATTTGCTGTTCTGAAATGTGTGTATGTGTTTTCGTATTTGTGTGCGTAACTGGTGCCAGACACTTACAATGAGTATTTTTATATTATCAAGACTCACCCTTAATGATGAAAGTTAACAACAGTAACACAGATGTTTAATATTTGGTAGGCCGCCCACCGGTGTGTACCGTATGTGCAGGGAATAGCGCATAGATCCACACCAACCACGTACATCTGATTAAGGCGAGCCCAGGGTCCTGCCGCAATAGCCCACATCTCTTGTGTGTGTCTTGAAATATTTGCTGCCTAAGACTTTCCCCTTGTTCTCCTGCCTCCCTCTCCTGCTGCTGATATATGGAACATATGGGAAATTATTGGGGGTTATAAAGGGCTGTTGACTTCAGCAGACATGCAGTAAATTAAAGTGTGCAGGGGAGGAAAAACACACACTCTTTAGGATCACTTAGTTCACATTTCCTGAACAGGCCCGACTCTACTTTTCTTCCTAACTCCACCTCTCCATCCCTCTCCGTGTTCCCTCCCTCCTTTTGCTGTTATAACACAATCTTGCACTGTTCTCCTAGTTGGTGGCAACACAGTGGGGTATATCCACACAAATTAGACACATAAAACTCATAAACCCTGGAAAATATTTTAATAGTTTCCGCACCCCTTTGTGGAAACACGCTGCATGTGCAGAGCTCGGTGAGCACCACCAACGTTATTGGTGCAATTAAATGTGAAACACAAAGGAGGAACATGCAGGAATGGGAGCCCAAAATGGCTGTAAACAAGAAAAATGACACTTGACATGTTGTAATTTATGGACGCAGTTTCAAAGCCAGAGTTACTCATTCGGCAGAGAAGGAAGAATGAGGCACAAAGATCCAGGCATTAGACGAACTATTCACAGAATGTTAGTGCATCAAAGACACAGAGAGACAAAAAAGGGGAAGAGAAAGCTGTGACTTCAAAGTGGAAGCATGATGAGCAATGCACAGATAAAGAAACCAGTGGAAACTGTGTGTGTGTGTGTGTGTCAGGTGAAAGAGAGAGACACAGAAGGTAGGGATGCCCCTGGATACAAGCATTCAGTCCTTGTCTCAAAGAATCCAAAATCAACTCACAGTTGTGTGGGGGAGACGTTCCTCCAGACTTCAGCACAACCCCAAAACAGTGTCACTTTGTGAATGGGACAAAACTTTGCCCAACACTTTTAATTGTAACAGTTTAAATCTGATTTTTTAGTCAAGTTGCAATGGGACTTGAATAAATTAAACACCAGAAATACAATTACAAAGAAAATCAAAGACTTGCGTAATAAATGTGCAAATGGATATAATTCACACATTTTGCAACAGTTTACTGAGAAATATCAGTTATATAAATGATCACTTTAACAGAATAGAAAAGTCTCTCTTGCTTTTTCATCTACTTTTAGAAAATTGCTCTTGAAAGCAAATGTATCAAAGATCTAATGCATGTAGAGTACTGCCTAAGCGCGTTCTTCAAAGTTTTTGAATCTGCCAAAGGCATTGAAAAGTGAAAACAGTTTAATTTTATCAAATTGCCATCACTTCACTTGAAAGTCCCTGTTCTTTCTAGTCCCTGTTCTTTCTAGTCTTACTCATTTGTTTGAACTGAATCTCTCAGTCAACCAGGGGAAGTAATGACGATTAACTGCAAATGTGTCAGTCTTCAAAGTAGATTTAGGAGACCCTATGCTTACGAACGCACACGTTCAGAAATCCAGTAATTCTATAAATGACAAGCTGCTTATTTACTGCACCAAGTACCTCCAATTGCTTCTCATTAACTCAGTCAGAGGGAAGATCTCCATGAACATGCAGACAAACTATTCAAATATTTCCATTAACTGCGAGAAGAAATATCCCAATTTCAGCCAAAGTGTCTTTATTTGGGCTCAAATGTGAGATATGCTGTTGCTATGGTAATATGGCAATAGCGGTGGCCCTCCTCCCAGCTGTTGGTGGATTTTGTGTCAGAGTGTGTTTGGGCGTGCACGGCTGCATTGATGCTGCCTCCGTGCTGTGTTCTCCTTTTCAGCCTTCAGAATAGTGTCTCTACTAATCCGTGAAAGTTGCAGCGCTCTGAACCAGCAGCCAAGCCTTTTCCCACTGAACCTCGGCCCAGGGTCTGCACTGTGCTTTGCTCTTGATTGGTCCCTCCTGTGGCAGGACTCCCCTCCCTGCTGGGCGTGGGCCCGCCCCCTCACTGGGCGGCTCAGCGCTGCCTAATCGCCTTCTCCCCACCGTAATTACCAGCAGAGTCCAGGACACAGCGACACGTCATTAGAGTGTGGCCGGGCGCTTCATGCACATGCACAAGGCCTCAGAGCGAGGCCTATAGTCGGCTGCACCTGCTCAGGCCTATGCCCCCAGCTCTGTGCACTTGGCCCTGTCTGCTCAGGCCGAGCAGGCACAGGGAGCTGTCCCCTGCAGTGGAGCTGATGTGTTTATTTGGGCTGCAAACAGCAGTGAGAAGCTGTGAGAGGTAACTATCTCTGTGTTGAGCTTCACAAACTACCAAAGAATCCTCCCTGCAGAGCAACAGGCCTTTGATATGTGACCACTTCAAACCACAAATACAATGGGAGCAGTCAGTTGTAGAAATAGCCATGCTGATGTTGTGTGGCCACGGTGAAGCAAACACATAAAAAATGATCATTTGTTGCTGCTAATTTTTTTACTTTTCAAATAATAAATCATAGATTTTTTGAATGCACAACTGAATGAAGAATGGCATTGGAGCAACCACGCTGAGACCTGACCTAAAGAGCTATAATAAAGATGATAAACATCAGGACTGGCACAAACTGAAGCCTGTCTGAGCTTTAGACAGAACCCCTGCACTCGTTAGCTTATTACTCTCTTATTAAGAACATTTTTTGCTTTGCATGGATTGGCAGAGTCCCGCTAGCCACCCTCTTCACATGGCCCAGGCTCTGTCAAAGCTGATCAAAAGACATTTCTTCACATCTCCAGACGCTGGGGGAAAAAGGAGAAGAAAAAGAGAGAGAATAAAAGCACCAGAAGGGGGCATACTGCTCTCTCTTTACTCTGGTCTTTTGGTGAATGAGGACTTTTTTTACTATGTCCCCTCATTTTGCTTTATTTTCTATTCTTGTTTTGAAAAAAAGAAAAGTAGAAAAAAAATCCCCTTGCGTTTCACCAAATTGTTTTTGCCATATCAAAAACAATTATCCTCAGGTGCAAACTGTCCCTGCAGAAACACTACAATTACCATGGGTAGAAGTAGGTCTTCACAGATTTGAGTGGCTAGCAGGCAGCCAGACCCCCTTGAAGTGGTAAAGAAAAGTGAAACTTTAGCCTCTCAGCTGTATGTCTCAATCCATAATCCTTCCCCCAAAAACTCATGGTAGAGCCGCCTACCACTCCCATGGCGTTGGCAGTCTGCACCCAGGCCAGCTCTGATTTATGTGGCCATCCTGTGTCATACTCTCAACCTGAAAAGGGGATTTGTGCTGCTGCATTTACTGGGGTGGTCAAATAGCGCTCAGGAAGCACAGCAAGTCCAGTAAGCTGGCCTCCCAGACCCAGTGGTAGCTCACATACGTGGACGTTTGGGGCTGTGCAGTGCTGAAGTGAGGCTCCTGATGGCCGTAGGCCAAGAGGTGAGTACTTTGGGTGGGACCCACAGAGATTCTAGATGAAACGTAGTTGTAGAGTTCTGGATCTTTGCTTCACATAACTATGGAATACTTGCTTTGTGTCAGATGGTTTGCATTTTTTTGTATTGACTGATTAAAAAAACAAGTTTGGTTAATAGTACTGGTACTGGTAAAGGTGCTTGTTTTGAGTGACTTGCGCTAGGTTAAGAAGTCCTGTGTGCAATCTAACTTTGGAATCCAATAGAGCTCATGGATTGTTTTGTTCTACAACACCAGGGCTGGGCTTACAGCTGTAGCTTTTTGCAAAATACAATGGAATAAAGATGAACAAAGCAGAATTGTCAGTCATTTAGTCATAAAAATGCTCAGATTTTGGACAAGTTTGACCTGATCATCCATACATTTCATTCCCTCTTGCTGTTGACTTGGGGTTAAGTACTGGTTGTGTACTCACCCATCTGAAGAGCTCCAGCGGGGGTGGAGAGCAGAACATCTTGTGGATGAACAGGCTGTTGTGGCTGAGAGCAGGCCTCGACGTCGCAGCTCCTGTGCAGTAAACAAACCAAGGTGACACAGGACCGTTGGGTGTAGCACATCCTGCTGCTAACTGTCTGTAGCTACGGCTGGATCAGCGGGTGGTGCATCCCAGTTTTTGTGTGAGCTCACGTAGTACCTCCAACACGTTTGTGATACGTCATGAGGTTGAGACCGAGCATTGGGGGGGTGGGGGGTTAGGCTCTAGAAACAGGAAATGAAAGAGCGGAAGACATGCAGGACTGTAAGGTATTGTATTTATGGTATTTCTGTATCTTGGAGGTTTCGGTTTAATTACGAGATCAAGTCACAATTGACTTTGAAAAGCAGACTCAAAATTTTGTGAAAGTATAACTTTTACATAACCTGGCATGACCTCACAAAGATGTTCCATGTCGATGGAGACAAAATGGCGGCTGTTGCCAAGCTAAAAGTGGAAGAGGACGATATATCACAAGTCCAAAGTAAACATCTATTTTTTGTGTTGCATATTTTTGTGCTGCATATTTTTTGTGTTGCATACAGTGTGTTGCATATGCTTTGTGGTGCATACAGTTACTTTGGTGCATAAAAATATCTCAAATGTTGACCCGGTTTTGCATATGTATATATGTCACTCCTATTTTGTATTATCTCGTCAGTGCTTTGTCGATTAGTAAGATATATGACAGTCGCAAACAAAACTAAAGCACACAAATTAACACACTGTACTCGCTCAACATTGTAAATATTTTCTTGTAGTATTGGGAGCTATGAGATGAGTAAAATGCGACAGCTTCATACGATAGTCTGTTTGAGGCTTTGCAGTTGAAAGGCATCATAGTATGACACAAGGATAGGCTTCAGTTTTTTCTGCGTTCTCTGTTCTCCCTGTGCGTTAGGTTAACTTGGGGAAATCATGTGAGCTAGATTTCTTTGTAATTGAGACATAAAGGAAAGATCGGTAACTTTTTTTCCTTCCCAGTATACTTCACCGCCACAGATCTTAGATTTTATAGAGGTGAATAAACTTTAGGGATTCTGCTCCAAGTTCTTTTTTTTTTTACTATAGACACTTGGAGAAAAGACAAGTTGCCACTTTTACTTAATAAAGTTACAAGTTAGAGATTTGTTGTTCTGGCATTACGTAAAGTTGCCTCCACTTGAAATGAGAGTGAGTGTGTTTGTAGCTTGAAGGAGTCAAATGTAAAGTAAGAGGGACAGTCTATTCTACAGAAGAACAGTAAAACAGATGGTGGCCTTTCATTGTGTAATCTCTCACATTTCAATCTGCATCAGATTTGATCAAAACGTCTGCGTCTTCTTTATTGTTGCATACTATCAAACACTGATGAGAGTTGTACTGAGCACATTTTCTCAGAAGAATTAAACACAAGAAATCTTGTGGCACCTTGAAATCAAGTGCTGGTGCATTTCTTTGTCTTTTGATGAGTCCCATGAACTCGTACAAATGTGAAAACCATTGTAGAGGAAATGAAAGAAACTTTCAAACAGATGGCGCCACAAACAGCTAATGATGTTTAATGATCCTATAGAAAACAGTGTCTTGAACAAGACGTAAATCGCTTCATTCGCACAAATGACCAGTCTTTTGTCCATTTACAGATAATTATTATGTTTGAAAAAAAGACTTTTAATAAACAAATGTGAAACAAATGTGCGGGTTTATTCCGCGCGCTATTAAAGTTTTTAATTTTAAAATTTTAAATATTTAAAAATAATATTATACAATGTAATTAAGTAAATTGGGAAATACATTTTGTCATGTTATTTTTCGCTTTAATCTTGTGTAGATTTGAT
>KN474779.1:130278-140741 GCA_000787095.1 Periophthalmodon schlosseri
TTTATGAAATGAAAAATATATATTTTTAAATATATATTTTAAAATATAATGGCCTATTAATTTTATTATAGATTTTAAGCAATGAAATGTTGTTTAAAATATTATAGATTTAATAACACAAAACAACGTGACAAAAAGTCATTTTTTTGGGTAAAAAAAACAGAACATTGCAGAACACTGGAAACCTCTGATTTAACGTTTATTATAGTGAGTATTTTTACATGACATTTTGGCTAATGGAAAGTTTACATTTAGGACATAGCACATTTCAAATCAGATACATTGGTTTATTACAGGTATTTCAAATTTGAAATTTCATGTTTACTTATTGCAACAGATGCATTGAAAAACGGGAATTTATTTTAACATTCAATATTTCACATTTAGAAACATTAATTTAAACTATATCAAATCTATAAGAATAAAATATGTGTTTGCCTTTAATGAAATCATTTCACAAAGATGTTTTAACAGGAAAATAATCATTTTTTAAAATTGTTTTATATGCTAGATTATAAAAATGTAAATATTTTTGTCATAATATTATTTGAAAACCAAAAAAATTATAAATATACAATTTTCTTTTATTTTTCTTTCTTTTTTTCTTTCTTTTTTTTCTTTTTTCCTTTTTTTTTTTTTTTTTTTTTTTTTTTTTTTTTTTTTTTTAAATAAATTTTTTTTTTTTTTTTTTTTTTTTTTTTTTTTTTTTTTTTTTTTTTTTTTTTTTTTTTTTTTTTTTTTTTTTTTTTTTTTTTTTTTTGTATATTTTGAAAAATGTATATCATAGTGTTTCCAAAAAACGCACTAAATTCATATTTGGGCTTAAAGTTTTTGGTTTGTGTCTAACACTGGATAAAAGTCTGTCTCTGTTGCCATGACTTCACTGAGCTTGTCTCAGTTCTGGGTCAGCTCTGTTGCAGATATCTATTGTGTGTCACTCATACATGATTTGTGGCCCATTCACATAGAAGTCTCATATGAAGGACTGACACAAAGTTTGAACAAGCAGCTGACAAAGTGAGGTTAAGTATTCTTCAGTGCAGGTGGCAGCAACATGAGCCCTCAAATATGATGGAGTGTAAGATACTCTGTTTCAGAAGTGCTCCAATGCTGCCGTGAATTTCAAGTGAGTGGAACCTTTGGAGTTGGTCCAATAACGTGTCTTTAATAAAAATAGGTCAGGGTTATATAAGCATGAAGTTGTCTGCCAGCGTCCTGCAGCTTGTTGACGGTGACATGAGAGTCAGGACCAGTGTGTGTCGGGCGTCTCTATTAGTTTGTATGTGAGTTTGGGCAGCCGTGTGACAACCCTGATCCTCCTGTGTGCCCCACCTCAAAGCGGCGAGCCTGAGATATGACAGAGAGGCAGCTCAGGACACAAGCAGAGAGCCAAATGAGGAAAGAACTTTAAAGAAACACCGTGCTGCACTTTTGAGGACAAGGAGGAGAGAACAGCCTGTACTTTAAACAGCCGCTATCTCTGGTAATGCTTCATCCACATACTGGCAAAAATGTTACTTACATTGTCAAAAGTCTATTCGCATTAGTAATCTAATCATTTAAAATGTGAGCGTGCATATAAATAAATGGGAGCCATATACAGTTTGTTTTCAGTTTTGTTTAGCGTTGTTCCCAAACAAGGATAAAACAAAACACATGACTTGTGTCACATTTTGAGTGACAGGCTCCCACACGACTTTGGCCGAAGTACTCAATGTTAACCTTCTTTCACACAGCCTTTTCTTTGTCAATACTACTAATTAAAAAACAAGCATAAAAAATGCTTCTTTCAGTTGCCTCTGAACACACACACATAAATATAACTTCTGAGCTATCCCAGTGTAGATAAAGCCTTTATTCCAAATGGGAAGGTTTCCTTGCTGGGAGCACCAGGAGGTGCTGTAAAGCAGTTAGGCTTTAATAGCACAACAGCAGTAAAAACAAACATGGCAGCTCAGAGAAAGGGCGAAAGTAACAAACATTAGAACATCTTCTCCTCCTTTTTAACTCGGCTTCTGCTCGGGCCTCACTAAGGAGATGCACCCTGCTATGATCTTAGCTCTAACATTGATGTTTGATTGTTGTCAGTTCTCTTTTTAGATAAAGCATTGTGCACATTATTACAGTGTATTTGATATAGTTTTGCATCTAAAGTTGTATAAAGTTGTGCATAGTTTTTACAGTTTGGTGGGCCTCCTGAGATGATAGTATAATTTAGAGGTGTGGATGAAAGCAGACTACAATGGAGAGAAGTGGTAAATGGACGGGTGCAGGAAGTGCTAAACTAAAAGACGAAGTGAGGCGACCTGGTCCTCTTTGGTCTGCATGTGAAGCGCTAAAGCTACCCTGACTTTGTAACGCGGAGTCTTGTGAGTCACAACTGTGAAGATAAAATGTTATTAAAACCCAATCTGTCACCAAATGGAGTGAAAAAACATGCTTGCCAAGTGCACAAATCTAACATTACCACTCGATACGCACACTAACACAAGCACTCACACGCAGGCACTCACACACATGCACTCACACACACGCACTCACACACACACACACAGGCACTCACACACAGGCACACACCACCCTGTCTCCAAGTCATTACACTTGCTAAATCGCCAATTAATCAAAAGTGAATTTAGTAGGAGTTGCAGTGAGCAGATTGCGACGAAAGGTTAGCGCACACCTTAAGCACTAAGTGACAGAAGTACAATTCTATTACATCACTCTTTCAAATAATTAGCTCGAGGGTGTTCATTTTGAGAAGGAACATTTTAAATGATTTTCTCCATGTGATGGCACACATTAATGAATAAATTCTCATGTCTCTTGGGTGCAGGCTGCTGCTCTACACTGTGACCCAGTTTGCCTTTTAAACATAGTTGCTAATTGTGACAGCTCAATTCACGAGTGCTTAACCCTAAACAAGTCTGCCTCCCTCTACAGCAGTACGAACATGGTGACAGACTACGAGCGGTGGCCTGGCGCTGCCCCGATTGTGCCCAGGTGGTGATCCGTGCTCCAATAATACTCACTGCCACATGCCCACAACTGATGGGCCACATATGGCTGCAGTGTGAAAACTTTCTTTGGTTGACTTGTGGACAGTGTCTTTGCGTCTCAGAAATGAAGCCTCATGTGTCATGTGAGCAGCACCAGCAGTACATGGATGCACAAACAGTCACTTTAGAAGCACGCTGCAAACGTCCATTTACGAATAGAAATAAACTCATCTAAGCTTGATCTCAAAATGTGAGATTATGATCCATGTTTTTCAGTCTCTCAAAGAGCCACAAAGCTTCTCAAAATATCAACTACCGTACTATATTTTCTCAGTAATTTAAAACAACAAAAATTCTGTGAAGTGAAAAAAACTGTATTTTCCCTAGTACAAAATAGTATTGTTGCAACAGCAAAGTACATGCAGCATAACAAATTGCAAACAGGCATCAAAAATGTCTAAAAGGAATAAAAAACAGGATTACACACGGTGAATAATATAATTTCATCAAATCTTAAAAAGCGTAAATGATTCTTGGTCCGACATGGAGCCTGTTTTCTGCCAAAAAAGTTCATTTCATTTAAAGTGTTTTATGCACAAATGTACTTTCATACTGGGTTCTTTTCGAAGTACAGTGGTGTAAATCCTAAATTCTGCTCATCTGCTTTGGCTTGTTCCTTATGAAAATCAAAAGATCCTGTTCAATTACTTCCTTCACTTTGTTCAAATCAGCAGGTCTACAGTAGAATGGAACGGACTAACCTCTTCACGTTGGATATACTATTCAGGCATTATAAAATTAAATCGCTGAGTGCAGCACTATCTGCAACCTCGGGCCTCTTCAGGAGCCAAATCAAAATAGCTTGTGGGCTTAGAAGAATAATAATAATGTTAAAGAAAAAAATCTATATTGCCAGAATGAAAATCAGGCTGTATGTGTGCTACTCTATAAAGACATTTGCTGATTGCACAGTTTAAGGAAGCCTGGTAGGGACAGTCCTAGTGAAATATGCAGAGAGATTAGAGACTGCACCACAATGACTCTCACGTTAATACCGTTTAGGAACTGAACCAACCTAAAATCATAGTCTGGTAATTCAAATGGTAAATACTTGTCATGGGAAAATAAACATTTGTGCATTATTTGTTAAGCCAGATTGTCCATGCCAGTACAACAGAGTTAACATTAGCGTGTTGCTGCGGCAGGTGGAGCATTGAGGTGGAGTGTGCTGCTCCCTGTGGAGGTCTCATATACAGGGGCTTGTTCTGCCCGGATACTGGCCTCCAGTGCCACAACGCAACCAGCCAGAGCCTCTACCTAACAGGGCCAGAGCTGTACAGGCAACGCCCACAACCTCCTGCAACACTGCTCACTGTATGATAGAGCCTATCACTGCAGTACTTTGAGACTGTTTCTGCACCGCTTTAACTCTTCTCAAAATACTTCACAATTTGTTATTTTAATCTAAATTAAAGTCATGTGTGGAACTTTGTGTTGTGTGTTTTTGATTGTGAGAGTAGAGTAACATCTGCAAGACAAGAACTGACATATAGAAACATGTAGATGTAAGAGGTTTAAACAAAATACAGAGTAAGTACATTTTCTATTATACTCCTACATTATTATTATTATCATTTCAATCACCAGCTAACACTGCAGCAATGCACAGCTGCTGTTTGTTATTCCTCTGCATACTCCTTTAAATCGGTGACTGTGGTAGTTATAATCTGGTGTTTTCATGAGCTTAATGTCTGAACAGTGTCCTTTCAATAAGGTCATTCTTAATACATTTCAGTGTTTATGTGAATAGACCTGAATGGTTTTCCTATAAAAGAATTACTTGATTCTTTCAACAATAAAACCTTGTCATAAGTGACAGTTCCTAAAATAATATTGTAAGAATTGGTCATTTTTGGTTAACGCTGGTTGTGCGACAGCGACAGACAGACAAACTACAGCCGGACAGGAGAGTCAGATTTGATTCTTTCATCTTGGCTCTTTCATCACTTGTCTGTAAATATTGGCTGAAACAATGTTTCTCGGTGGGCTAAAGGTGCAGCCAGAATGCTCATTACCACCAGGCAGAGCCTGTCCTGCACTGGTGATATGAAGTGGATTTTACAGGTCCAAGCTTATTGCTATACACACTGCATTGTGCTAATATTTTCTGTCAATGCATCTCCATAACACGGATGTGTGGTCTCCTTCCAGTCTCACCTCGCTCAGCCATGTGTGTCTCTGATCAGATTTAGTCGATGTGTCCTGCCGGTGTTTTTGCACAGTGTTCTCTTTGCTTCTGACCTCTCACCCAGCTCTCTCTCTTTGCCTTTGTTGTCAGGTCAGAGTTGGTGCAGGCGCGCCCACGGAGCCTCCTCGCTGTGGTTTGGTATGCAGATTCACAGACACAGGTAAGGCCGGCCCAGGTGCACCCCACGGTGACGGTGACCGCTTTAGCTCACCCTGCTGCTCACAGGTCAGGAGTGGGGTCAGAACGGGCCCCCGCATCCCAAAGATGACTCTCCAGACTGGCATGGGGAAAGTGTTTGATGTGAGCTAGCGCCGAGCTATGTTACCTTGTTACTATGTCTTTAATTATCTCCAGCAGCATGGACTTCCTGGTTGACAGGCATAGGCCAGCTCAGTGCGGCTATAATCTTTTACAGGTGACTGTCATTTGGAGAGCCGCTTCTTCCTTAACTCAGGTGATAGATGCTGAGCCGCGTCACTGCTGTTTGCAGAGCTAATTAACTATGAAGTGACTGTAGTCTGAATGAGAGAAATAACTCACAAGGCAGTAATGACCACAGCATGAATCCAAATATGTTATGCAAATATGCCTCCGAGTGCCAATTCCCTGCCCATTATTTGTACAAGTTTTGCATCTATTTCTTGTGGATGCGTTGTGATGAAGAGACAAAGTTCTCTTGGCGATACTAAATGCACCACACTGCATTCTTTATCTCTACTTGGAGCTTGCAGTTCGACATCCTAACCACTGGAAATGGCCCTCAGAGGACTAACAGCTAGAAATTGATCTCAGAGTAGATGGGCACACTGCGTCTGCCATACTGGCCTTTGTCACTCCCAAGTCGCTCGCTGAATCTTTCCTTAAAACTCCACTAAAGATGAAAACAGGGAGACTTCACAGCTGGCTATGGCATACTAATACTCTGGACTCATTAGATTAATGGGGGCAGATTTTCCTTTACTGAATGTGCACTGATGGCCTTTGAGTTTGCCCAGGCTAGAGGCTCTACCACACTTTGAAAACCCTGATCGGCATATTGAATGCATATTAACACAAGTCTTTGAGACTCCAAATAGGATGTACCATAATACTGTCCCTTTAAGATCTGGCACATATCAGAGTTATCCCCTCAGATACCCGCCCAGTCCATAGATTTAAGCGGGGAATGGGGTTGGGAAGTGCATGCTTAATGTCTATACGGCACGAGGTCATTCTAAGGGCTGAAACTTTGCGATATGGTTTTTAAGCAATCTTTGGTTTAAAAAGGTGCTTATTGACAGTTTCAAACTGTGTCTAGTTCAGTCATCCCCCCTCAGGACAAGAGTAGACACACTGTTGATAGAATTAAAGTACTCTCACCACCACAAAGCTGTGTTTTAAAATGATTCAATCCCTCTTATGGCCGTTATGAATTTCCTTTAGCCGATCATTTGAAGGCACTACTGTTCCTCCAAGCCTCAGGAATGCACCCTCTGCTCTGAAGACTTTATAGCCAAAGGTAACAATAGAGATTTAAAGGGACGAGACGGCAAAGCTAAAGATATTGTTAATGGAAATACACTACAGTGGGTATCTTTTCATATAATGAGAGAAATAGAATATTAATATTTGGATTTAGCATATTTGCCCAATAGCAAAAAGATGAATTGATAAGAGGGGAAAACAGTGCTGGCTCATTAGCATGACAAAAAGTGCCTTTGGACTAGTCTTATTTCACCTCTCTCTGCTTATCAAAATCCCTGATATTGAGATAAAGAACACTTATCCCGCGCTTTCATTTTGTACTCAATTTAATGCAGGATTAAACACACTGTATTTTTCTGCCACTGATACAGTTATGATATAATTATAATATTTGGCTCAGCTGTGCTTTGTCATGACATGCTCTGCAAACAAACACACATCCCAGACACACGTTCCATTATGCTGAATGCGTCAGTGGACTTGAATAAAGCGCACATGCAAATCTGCTTCAGATTTTGACAGGAAGATGCAGCCTCTCAGACAGTCAATAGGACTCGAACTGTGAATAAACTCCTAATCCTCCGGTGTTATTCAAAATGGCTGACTCAGGTGCCCAGTGAAGTAAATATTGCATGTCGTCCCCACTTTCTCACTCCCTATCTCAGGCTTTGCCACCTAACAAAAGAGCACCTATACCTCTCGCTGAAATCCATGTTGAGCAATCATTGGATTTTTGTTGCTAGCTTTTGACAGTAATGATTTCATAAAGCCTTTGATTTTAGCCCGGCTTGCTACATGGTGGGGTATTGCTGTTCATTAGTGATTCTATAAGCGTGGTAACATTGGTGTAGTGGCTCGTACTTACATGCCTTCCACTCCAAAGTGTACGGGTAATTTATTCGCATCCCTGTGCTCGTCATCTTGATGCTACTCGCTCAGTGACAGGGATCCATCTTAGTGCTACATGGCAACAAAGTGGAGGAGGGTTAGGAGGAGGGGAGCTGCATATTTTGTGATCACAACAGGAAGAGGTAGACAATGGTTACCAGGCAGGTTTTGGAATGTCAAAATACCGTTTGCTTCACAATACTCGAGCGACTCCGAATTCTTAGCGCGTTGTAGGCCTTCGGAGGGTTGATTTTAATTCACCAAACATAACTGAGTCCGATTTTTTATCTTAAAGTACTGGTGAGGCAAGTTAAATATCATATAAAAAGCATCTTGTGGCAGATTTGATTGTCCAGCGTCAAAAAGCAAGAGACGCACTGTGGGCTGCTGGAGCATCACAGAAGAGAAAGAATTTGGCATAAGCTTAGGCCGCCCATCCCCATCCAGACAACCCAGAGCCTTTTATTCATCTTCTTGGAGACTTAGCGCATTGGTGTGGTGACTATGTGCTTCACAGGTGGGAGTCTGCCTCTGTCAAATAAACCAGTTCACTAAGGATGGGATTTGCCGCTGTTATTTTTCTATTAGGGAAGAATTATGCTAAGCCTTCGGAGGCCATCTTTGTGTTGCTATGGCAGCCCATATTTCCTACCGGGTTGCGACCTTGAATGACTACAGTGCAAAGCCAAGTAGCCCCCAGAACCCTCTGAGGATTAGAACCGGGATCTCATAGTTATGCTAAACACCGCTGATATGAGTGAAACTTGAATAGATGAATGACAAAGTTTATTGAGATTGGCCCTCTTTCATCTGATTATTGTCATTTGAATATTCCCAATCACTTGGCCCGGCTTCAAACGCAGCTTTTCAACTGGCCATTGTCTGGGAAACACTGGGCGCTTTTTCTCTTTACGTGACCACCATTAGCTCAGAGAAAACAAGTCTACACTCTTCGCGTTGGGAGGCTCATTCCCAAATCCTCTTTTTTTCACTACAGTAATGACTCATAGACATTTCAAAATAATAATGAAATATTGTGTTTATTATTCTATGTGTGTTGTGGGCACACTCTGCAGTCACATATTTGACATTTTGACGGTTTGCGTCATAATGTTCTGTATTGTAATTTTTTTCCATAGTTTTCCTGATACAAGTGTTACAGGTGCAGCTCTGACTAACATTATTTACAACTACAACGACTGCTTTCGCTGCTAGAATTCAGATCACATATTAGGCCTAAGACTATAGCTGCAAGTAATCCAATGAATATATAGAAAGGTAACTGTGGAGTAGCTCGAGAGTTGTAACAAGGGGCAGGACACTGGATGTCTAACACAGGAGTTTATTTACCATTGGAACTGGAGACTTAAAATCTCAACTCTTTGTGGTATTGTCTGCTGAAGTCTGGCTTCTGTTGTAGGGAGCATTATAACCTCTGATGACGTAGGCCAGGACTGAGGACTGAGCTGGCAATGTTCTTGGCACAGCAACAGCAGCCTGTTAGACACATAATGAAAGTCTTTCAGTGGCAGAAGTAATTATATATAATTTGTGTATGTGAATATACAAGCAATATATATGCATGTTAAAAGTGTTGCTCATGAAAGTGTGTCCTCTTCTCACAGGTCACACTTTAATGTGCACTGATTCAATAAAAAATGTTTTTGGTCGTCAGATGTTTGTCATAATCTTTCGGAGTGTTTTCACGTTGGCCATCAAAGCTCACGGTCCGTTTGGAGACACGTATAGACAGCTCCTCAAAGCTGACACCGAGATGAGGCTTTGAAAGTTTGAGATTGACACTATTGTGGTCACAGCGCACAACAGGGGACTACTTTGAGGAGCAAAGTGCTTTGAGTATTGGATTTCACTTAAGAAGGATACTGACCAAAGACATGCTCTACTATTTTAGGTATACATTAAGGAGTATGGAGGCAACACTCCTTCATAGCCCAGATTAAACAGGGAAAAGTTTAGAAGATATCTGTAGGCATACAATATGGAAGTAAAAAGTTGCTAAATCCTACTCGACAATTGTAGTACTTTTGCTTCTTGAAATAAAGTGCCACTATCAGAGCAATGTTTTGTTGTCATTTTGGGAATTGATCAGTCCCAATCCCAAGCTGGAAGCTTGTCAAGTGGCAGCTCTCCTGAAGATGACATGTTTTTCTGACAGTGCCTTGTCAATGACGAAGTGAAAATCCCAAGTCTCTGGCACTTTTTTGCTCACTGCCAAAGCCTTATCTATTTATCTATCATCTTATTTTTGACAAATTCCTCACAGGAATCTTTCAGTCTAATTTCACTTTGAGGCTGTGTTAAGACAAAGGCCCTGCTAATCCTAATGCATTTGAACCTGCCACCATCTCTTTAACATGACACTCACATTTTAAGTGTTCTGATGTCACACACAGCTTTTCTGGCTTTAAAAGTTCACTCAACGTGAGCTTTTGGGTTGGACTTTGAAGTGTGTCGGTCCCGAGTGATCGGGTTTTAACATGCTATGTCGCCTGTGCTGTTCCCTGTCACCTACCCAGGCGCTCAGGAGTGACATGGGAGCTGCCATAACGCAGCCCTTTTATTCACAGCGACTGCAAATTAAAGTGGGGAGAGAGCAAACTTCTGCCGCTGTTTACGTCCGTGGGACACTTCACTTTACGCACGCACTGAGTCATTTACTAAAGCAGACGTGCGTTTGACGCCAGTTCCAAACTTTCCCAAACCAGCGCATCGTCCCCGTTATTTTGGTTTATTTCGTTTGCACTTGAAAATGTAGACAACAAGCAATGTTCTATATTATAATATGCAGCACTCCGACCTTAACCCAGCAAAGATACTCAGCGCTAATGCCCGCAGAGTCTAAATGT
>KN474781.1:0-11946 GCA_000787095.1 Periophthalmodon schlosseri
GCATTGGATTTATATAGCACCTTTCATAGCACCCAAAACGCCTCACAGTGTATAATTCATTCAGTCCACACTCATCGGTGACGCCCCGGGGCAGACTGACAGAAGCAAGGCTGCCAATCTGTGCCATCGCCACCTCCGACCGCCACCAACAATCCCGTATACACCGCGTTCAGACTAGGCCATGTCAGTTTCCACTAGAGCTACCGCTGCCCCACTGTGGCACCTGGAATTCCGATCAATCTCCCATCCAAGTACTGACCAGCGCCGGCCGTGCTTAGCTTCCGAGGTCTGGCGAGATGAGGCACCGAAAGGCAGGTATTTGAGCTATTTCTAACAGTTTAATTATAATGTGGTTAAATGGCCACTGTCAATGATGTACGTTTCTTTTTTCTTTCTTTCTTCTTTTTTTGTCAGGGACCATGTACACATTCATTAATCTTACAAAAGAAAAGATGATTTGTACCAGATTTAGCTACTGCTGCTTTCCATCTGCAGTCCCTGAGCAGGTGAGCGCACAGTCAAGATACACATTTCATTACAATTATAAGACTAACTTAGTTCATCATTAACATTAGCAGTAAAATACAATACAACATCACCATTTCCAATACAGTGTGTTTGCTACAGTTCATCCAAATATTAAACATCATTATGTGCAGGTTTTTACAGTGAATACAGAACAGTACAAATGAACTAGACAGATCATCTTAAATGTGATTTTTCAAATTTCTAGTGAAATTATTAAGATTTACAGACAGTTTCAGACTGTCTGAAGCTGATTCCATTGCCTGATGGTTCGAAAAGAAAAGGCAGAGGATCTTTTTGGACCTTTGCGATTTCGGTTCACAGAAAACCAAATGGCTCAGGTAGTTTGTTTGGAATAGAGTTTAATACATTTTTCAGTGGACGAGGAGCTGCATTATTAATAATTTTGAATAAGTTTCTTGGATTTGAATTCAGAATTATATTGTCAAAACTGAGCATTTTGTATTTGTACCTATACCATGGCTTTGACAACAGTTTAGTACCAGTAAAGCCAAGTGAAGCGGCTTGTGCAGACTCAGGAGATGCTTTACAAACACAGAAAGAAAAATCACCCCAAATAAAGTACATAAAGTTCAGTTTTGCTTTGTTTTGTTTTGGACCATGAAACTAAAAACGGTCTAGGGATCAATTTAAGGAATTCAGAATCACAGAAAAATGATTTACACAAAAAACATACATCTTAAACGTAGCTTTGTGCGGATACATCGCTCCCCAAAGGCCTTCGCCGTCTTCACCTAGGCCCAATTAGAGCGCAGCGCTGGTGACAAGTCAAGCATTACCGCCTTCCCAGGGAGCCCGGAAACATCCACTGTTGTTTATTTCAATTGCAAAAAGCGCATTAGAATTCCCTTTCAACACTGCCGTTTAATAAGTGCCAAAACAATGTAAGCAGCATGGCCAGTATATGTACAATTAGGATTACCCAGAGCCACTATTCACAGTTCAAGTCGCTGCGGCGCTTGTCAAACTGAGCCCCAACTTGCACGAGGCTTTTAAAAGATTTGCAATTAAGTCAAGCCATGGCCATAGGAAGAACAATGCTCCAATGCCATCTGCCCCCTCCTCCCCGGTCCTTTCCATTATTTTAACAAGCCAAACAACAGCTATGTGGTAATAGATTTTTCCCTAGTCTTCCGGTGCTCAGCTTGTTGTCAGTCTCGTTGATTAACAGGGACTTAATTAGAAACAAATGGCTCTTTAGCATTGGTATTCTCAGCACTGATAGAACTTATAGTGTCATTTTGAGGGAGCATTGCCACTATAGCTCTTGTCATAGTAATTAAAAACATGATTGGATCTCTGACTATGTATTTAACCCTTAAATACGTTTATTATATGTGCAACAGGATTAGATGGGTTAATGATTAGAACTAAGACTTCAACCCAGACATCGAAAACGTCTCTACTTGAAGAGGGGGTATTGGCAAATTGGACTTTTTGGAACTTTTTACCATGTTATAAAGTTGTCCTGTCGTCAGAACTATATATGTCATCCATGCATGTTTGAGTAATCTCGTGATCTCTCTATTTGAGGGAGTCAGAAATGAAACTGAAACTAATAATTAATATGTTGGTTTCAAAATAAACACAATAAACGGTAACATGGTGATCTAAATGTGTTATGTGTTAAAAATACCCCATAGAAGTTTAAGGACTTTTTTTTAAATAAAGGAAAAAGAACCTACTAAAGCACATCTTTGGTTACCTTGCTTAAACTTTGTGGCCAAAGCATCGACTGTGTAAAGACGTGGATTAAGGGAGTGTGACTTCGCCCGTAGCGTTTGGCTCCAGTCAAATGAAGCTCATTGAGGCTGGAGCAGTTACAGCGGCGAATTTGGAGCCAAGTTTCATATTAGGAATTCTGACCATGAGTATCATAGCAACCAAAGAGCCAATCCGGAGCGAGGCTGTTGAAGGTAACATCCCTTCCCGCCCACACCCCTGGTTTAGCAGGGAGCGGGCGCTTAGCAACG
Source organism: Periophthalmodon schlosseri (assembly GCA_000787095.1). Lineage (NCBI taxonomy): Eukaryota > Metazoa > Chordata > Actinopteri > Gobiiformes > Gobiidae > Periophthalmodon > Periophthalmodon schlosseri. Next base: position 2,520 of record KN474781.1, read on the forward strand.
CTGTCAATCAAACCTGTTGCTAACGCTAGCGGGAGCGACCTCAGGGAAAGAAGGCGTCTGATTTATCTCTTATTAATGTTCATATCTTGATTTACGGACACAATAGCGAAATAAAAATACCGTGGTCATGTAGACATTTTAAGACCATGCTCACTTCCTGTTTGAAACGTGGCGTCTAGCAGTTTAGCTATGTCCATTTATATATACAGTCTATGGGCCAAAGTTGAAAAATGTTGAGTCATCGTCACAAGATGATGTAGACCTAATTTGGGAAGTTGTGTTATGTGGCTGGCAGAACAATAATGAAATTACGTTTGTTTGTTTTCGTCTGTTGGGCTGTTTCATAGATAATTACGCTGTAACCTTCCAGTCAAAATGTTTTTACAAGGCTCATTTCTCTCAACCAAAATGATTTCAAAATTTATCTCGCCAGTGTATGCTTTTGAAATGTAAAGTGGGCCAGTGTGAGTGTCCTGAACAGATAAAACTGAAAAGGGATATTAAACACACTTTTTTCAATCATTGCATAAATTAAAAGTTTTGTAATTTTTACTGACAAAACCATCCATTAGCGGTAATTTAAAGGTCCTATATTACACTTGCTTGTGAGCTTTAAGACATGTTGTTACTTGGAGTTGTGTTTTGTTTCATTCACACATGTTTCAGCAACCCTTTATTATTAGCCTGTCTACATGTCCAAAGCTCAAAATGCTCCATTCCACCTTGTGATGTCATGAAGTGGTAGTTTTCAAGTTAACATCCACATTTTACCTTTTGTTCAGTAGAGATTGACAATTCCAATTATTCAAATGATTCTAGTGAAGATGTATGGAGTTTAAAAACACAGTGGAGCACTTCCTGTATTACCATATGACATCACAAGGTGGAACAGAGTGTTTTCTGTTTGAGAGAAGAACTCCTAAATATGCAGGGTTTGTGTTAAACATGTGAGAATGAAACAAAACACAGCTCGGCTTGGTGAGAAATGAACAAAACACAGCTCGGCTTGTGATGAGGAAACAGCGTTATAACATAGATCAGAAAATAGCATAATCAAGCTACAGTGTATGTTTTTTGTTTGTTTGTTTTTATTCATTCACTGATAAACACATCTGTTAAATAGGAGGGACATAACACTTTGTATATTGCATCTCTTGTAATTAATATGTATGTGATCATTAAGGAATCTAACATATTTATATAACAGGATGCGCACGGAGCCAGCAGATGTTTGTGCTGTAAATGTGCGTATGGATTTCTTACATTGTTGACCAAGAGACGCTTGATTCACATCGACAGACGGTAAATGGATCTGACCATTCCAATGACCTCCCGTGTTTTCCCGTGAGGCTCCAACACCGCTATACTTTTAAATGTCAATAAAACCCAATAGTGCGGCTCACGGTGTGTTTCTACCTAATGTTTCAGTGCCGTTGTTAACATCAGCTCCATCTGTCATCCAGCATCTTCAACGCCTGTATAAATGTGAGCAGCATGTGAGGGCCCTTCTCCTGATTAATTGTTCTAAAGGCTCTTACCAGATTTTAAATACCTCCGTCTTCTTCAGACATATTAGGCTGCTACCTTGCCAAACAAATTGCCTCTGTAGCCACTAATATAAACTCTTGGGAGGGTCCATTAGGGATTTGTGTTCAGCCAATAGTTTGTTTTGCTGCTGGGGTCAATAACCAATTTGTCAATACATATACATATATTTACATTATATATATACATTACATATATATCTCAAAATCTATGTGAAGTCCATAGACTGTATAAAGAAATGGACTGAGTGAGTGTGACGTCACCCGTAGCGTTCGGCTCCAGTCAAATAAAGCTCATCGAGTCTGGAGTGGTTACAGGGGCCAATTTAGAGCCGAGTTCCATATTTAGAATTCCGACTGCGAGTATCATAGCAACCAAAGAGCCAATCCGGAGCGAGGCTGTTGAAGATAATGCCCCTTCCCACCAGCACCACCACTCAATCAAACCTGTTGCTAGCAAGAGCGACCTCAGGGAAAAAAGGTGCTTGATTTGTCTGTTATTAATATTTGTATCTTGATTTATAGACAGAATAGAGAAATAAAAGTAACAGGATCATGTAGATCGGGTTAATACGAAAATTTGAAGACCAAAATGACGAGCCTGACAGCAGCAGTTATGGGGAGAGGGGCGACTTCCTGTTTGGAACGCGGCGGTGTCCATTTATATATACAGTCTATGCTCTCAATCCTGTCTAGATATCAATATTTAACTGTTAAAGGTGCACTGTGTAAGTGGAGGGTCCGCAACCTGTCACCATGGAGAAGTTACAGTATAGCTTTTAAACGGTCTGTCTCCATGGTGACCAACAGCTGACGCCACCCGGCCAAAGAACAGGCCAGATCTGAGGACAGGCGAACTTTCTTTTAAGAATACATATTTTTCAAGGTATTTTGGCGCAATAAAAGCACCCAAAACTCAATAAATGCAAGACAGATATGTTAAATGCCCTACTGTGGAACATTACAGGCAAAGCTAGAACATTTTCACGGAGATACCTTGAAGCCACAGCACTCATTTATTTGCGTCTGTCTCCTTCTAAGTTTCGCAGTAGTTTAGCAATATACCTTAGCAATATATTAGTTTCCATTTATTTGAATGAGATAAACTTATTTGAGGTTTTAAATTATGGAGCGCAGCAGGTTTTTTTATGATGAAGGCCTGTTGAAAATGAAAAGAGAGACGTGCGCTGTTCCTCACTGACTGCTGGTTCACTCCCACACACTCGTCCCACACAGTTCTAATCTATTCAGAGCTCACTATGTGATAATATCTTCAGGACCTGCCAGTTAATGATACACTTGTGAGTCTGAGCGCATTAGAGACACACAGTGAAAAAGAGCGTACATCACCATTTGGCCATCAGTAATGTCCTACTTTATATTACACCTAAATTAACACATTTTTGTTCATATAGTGTGAAATTTCTGTCGTGTTTCTTTTTTTTTAAGATGTACTGTGTCACTTTTCTGGTTGAGGGTCCCGCACTATTAATATATGGCTGAAAAATACATTGAAAAACATGCACTCATGGAGTAAGTGGGGCTGCCTCTCCAAAGACCTGACCTGTAATTTGGTTTAGTGAGGTCACCTGTTGGTCTCCATGGACACTCTCCATCAGAAAAGTTACACAGTACACCTTTATGTCAAGCGCTGGTGATCGTAGATGTTTAGTTCGAAAACAGTAACGGTAAACGCTTTTGTTAATGCTGGTACTTGAGCGGTAAGGTTAAGGTCAAGGTGCACCATTGTCCCTGTGGGGAAATTTGTCCTCTGCATTTGACCCATCCTTCAATGTCGCCGTGGCAACCTGTTAAGACCAGTGGGCGCCACGGTGCTGCGCCCGGGGACCCACCTCCAGATCTTGAGTTTGGTTTATTCAGGATTACCTTAGCTGGAGGATTTTACCTGTTGTATCGGTGGTATTGATATGTCAATATACTCTGTAGCAGATGAGGTTCTCCGTATAATCCCAGCTCTAGTGCATATTGTGGTCGTGTCTTTTGGCAAGACACTCCAACCGTCTTGTCTGTGTGAATGTTGTATGTAAACCTGTCACGGTAACTACTTTATTGACTTATCGTTCAGTGTATGAAAGCTGGAAATGTATTTTTCGGGGTCAATATTTACATTTTCCTTGCACTACTGGGACATTTTTGGCTATTTTTTGGCTCTATGATAAGATTTGAGCTGTAAAAGGTAGAATTAATAACTTCTAAGACTCATTACAGACGTAAACTAAGTACTAAATTGTTCCTTTCTGCTTTTTTATTTATTTTTGACAATATTGTAGATTTAGAATAGTTTCTGTGGCTTAAATCTGCTCTTGGGTTATGAGTCAGTGGCATAAACTAGTTTCACTATTATCGTTTATCGTTTATATTTACTTCAGCCATATATCGCACTTCAAAATGTGTTATCGTGACGGGCCTAGTGGTGCGTAAGTGTTGGTCAGAAAGCTTGTTGGTTTGTCTGGTTTGTCTGGTTAGCTGTGATCACGGAAGTATGGAGAGTGATAGAATAATGGTCTAGTTGGGCTTTGAGAGGCTTGTCGAGCTTGTAAAGAGCGTCATAAATCCAACGCATTCAGAGTATTATTGCTAACGGTAAATGTAGATTAGCGTGGCTTACCTTTGTGACACACGCGTTACTCAGTAGCTACAGTAATTGAAAAAGTTTTACTCTGCAGCAAAAGTCCTTTTTAACTTGAGCTGTATCTTTATTCACTCATATTTAGTTTTTGATTTGAGTTTTTTTTTTTAATCCACCTACTCCACTCGTGAGAGCTCTTCATCATTAGGCTGTAAGTGACTCTTTATCTGATTTGTGAGCCGAGTTCACTGAGCAATCACGAGATTAAAACTTTGGGGACATGAGGCCTTGTGGCCCTTTCCCGAGTAGGAGTGGTGTTTTTGAAGTTGTTCTGCCGTTCTCAGAACCTTTATTCTTTAAACAGCATCCTATTTAGAAGGTTTAGAAGAACCACTTTGCATAATAGGCCATTTCATTTACCCACGCAAACTGCTTTCCTTTCATCTGCATCAATCACAGGATAATCTAGCTTAGTCGCTATTTCAAAGACTTAACAGCAATTTACGGCATCTAACTAAACCTTCAGTAAACGTCCCGAGTGATTTTATTGTCTAAGAAGCGTTCATTTCAAGAGGTGTGACAGGTTTTTAATGATAATCATGAGTTAAGAGTTACACCACCAAATAAATCAAATCAATGTGGGACTGGTTCACTGTGGCCAATCCCAAGCTTAAATTTAGTTACTTTAAAGAGCAATTCTGTGAGATACTGAAAGGGCCCATATTACGCTATTTTCTAATCTATGTTATAACGTTTCCTCATCACAAACAGACCTGGAGTTGTGTTTCGTTTCATTCACACACGTTTAACACGCAAACCCTGCATTTATGTCCTGTGTTCTTTTCTCAAACTGAAAATACTGTGTTCCACCTTGCGATGTCATCTTGTAAAACAGGAAGCGCTCCACTGTGTTTTTAAACTCCATACATCTTCACTAGAATCATTTGGATGATTTCAGCCCTGCGGTTCCCAATCTCTACTGAACTAAAGGTAAAAGGGAGCTGTTAATTTGAAAGCTACCACTTCATGACATCACAAGGTGGAAAAGAGCATTTTAAGCTTTGGAGATGTAGACAGACGAATAATGCAGTATAACTCAAACGTGTGAATGAAACAAACACAACTCCAGGTGTGTTTTTGAGGAGGTAACAACATGCAGTATACTCAAAAATGTGTGAATGAAACAAACACAACTCCAGGTGTGTTTTTGAGGAGGTAACAACATTATAACATGATGCTCACAAGAGTCAATTTTGCGTAAGATTGGATCTATAACGTGGGCTATTTAACTTTTAACCACCTTCTTGTCTCCATGTTGCTACCTTCTGGTCTCCATAGAGATGTTATTACTATGCCTGAAATGTTTCACAGTATAGCATTAAACTTATCTATTGCATGGAGACAAGCAGGTGACACCACTAGGTCAAGTTACAGGTCAGATCTATGTAGTGGCGATCCTGCTCACAGAATGCACATTTTTTGAGATATTAAAAACAACCATAATTTTAAAAATCAAGATGCCAGTTTAATGCCATAGTGTGGAGCATTCCTGGCAAAGCAGTAACATCTTCATCAGTCAAACAGGTGATGAATCCTCCACTAGAAAAGTTACATATCACACCTTTGATGAAAAGGTTTTGAGATAGGCTTTTTTCTCTTGGTTTTGAGTTTTATTCAACACCTCTTTGTTCTGTTAGATCCCACCATTTTAAAAGCTAATTTCCTCCACTTGGCGCATTAGAAGTGCTGAAATCTCTGTTTCAGCAGTGTGCCCGGGGTGGTGGGGGACCTGTCTGTTGCCTGCTGGAGGACCTCCTCACAGCCCTGTATTAGCGTCAAGGCGGTCAATACTTTCCATTTAGACGATGAATAGATTTAGGTAATTGAAGCTCTGGGCTTTGCCTGCTCTGCTCAATCATTTATCTAAACAGTTAAACACCTGTTGTAAGTCTCCCCGGCGACATGTAAACACAGGGCTGTTAATGAAAAAGAGACAGAAAGAGAAAGAACAAAGATGTCTACAACGGCATTCTGTCATTTTTTACATTTATCATACATTCATTAATTGTGTATGACATAAACACAGACAGTTACTATTATTGAATGTTTAACCTGGAGTTTAATAACAATATAAGCGTTATAGCGTTCCAAATAGAAAGTGAGCATGGGTGCGCTTCCGGCTCCATCGACTCTGGCTCTAATTCACTTTCTATTGAAAACCGTCACACCTTTCTCCGTAACTGCGGCTGTCAGGGTTCGTATTAACCTGTTCTACAGGATCCTGGTGTTTTTATTTCGCAATTTTGTCTGTAAATCAAGATATGAACAGACCAATGAGGTGCCTTCTTTCCTGAGGTCACTCCCGCTGCCGTTAGCAAGAGGTTTGAGTGACATTGTTGCTACGAGCCCACTCCCTGCGAAACCAGCGGTGCGGGCAGGAAGGGGGCGTTACCTTCAACAGCCTCACTCCGGATTGACTCTTTGGTTGCTATGATGCTCACAGTGGAAGTTCCAAATAAAGCCTCAATGAGTTTCATTTAACTGGAGCCGAACGCTATGGGTGATGTGACGTCACACTCCCTTACTCCACGTCTTTATACAGTCTATGATCTATCCAAATCCTTGACCTCTTCATGAAGAAAAAAAATGTATCCAGGCTCGGGACCGATCCAAATTGCGGCTATTGACTCCTTATGGCTTCATTTCAATGTATAGACACGTACCATTGTCAGCTATTGTTGTCCCCTCATCAAAAAATATACCTGGACTTGTATTTTGATTTATTCTCACTTGTTTTATTAACACTATTTACAAGATTGTCTTGTCTGAGCGCTTAGAAATCACTCTGTTTCAACTTTCTCTGGATTGTTACGTCAAGATCAGAAAAACAAAAATCTCCTGCTCAGTTTTTAAGTCCATCAGACTCGTTCTGAGCATTTCTGTCATGTAAATGTGTTCACAACAAATGCATGGCTCTATTAGCATAGCAGCTACATAGCCTAATGACAGCAGAACATTTTCCCAATGTAGACATTATTTTAAGTGTGACCAAAAGCATGTTTAAAAGATAATTAAAGAATGCATAATGTCTCCGTTTTAAACAAAAATACAGCTGGAAATCATGCTGCAGTGGCTCAGAGGTGAGATACAGAATGTTTGTGTGTACTTTTACATGGAAGATGAGCAAGAGATAAGACATTTCAATTACCAGATGCAACAGAATGGTCAGAGTGTGTAATTAATATGGATGGGACAAGATCTCGTGCCACAAGATTCACAGGATAAAATTGCCACAAGATTGTGCACACATGAGGAAATAACGTCGTGAGATGATGTTTACATTTGGATTCACAAAAAGGGTTACGTGTTGGTGAGTTACATCTCTTGCTGCGTTCAGACCGGCGTGTCAAGTGGTAGTGTGGCGCGAATATGGTGCTGACACGGCGCGTCTTGAGCGTTCCCGCATTGGACGCTCTGTTTCCAAGCCCAGAGTGCCAGATGCCAGAGTTGAAGAAGATGAACTTTTGCCATTTGAAGCGCTGCCTCAACCAATCAGAGACTACGCTCCAGTGATGTAGGAGCTACAAACTAGCAGTAACTTAATTATGCTGGGCACACCGGCTAGCCTAGGCAAGTAATGGACATGCCGCCGCAGAGTTGATCTCCTCTGTTGATGGGTTATATGTAATAAATACACCAAAGCCACTCTCTCGACCTGGTCTTTGCATTGAAGGCAGTCGCCACTTGTCGACACATGTCATGGACCTCGTGGACGCACATCGGAGAAAAACTCCCTGGACACGAGGATGTTTTCCCGGTGTCTTTGTGAATGATGGCGGACCAGGTTGTTGGCTGTTGGCAGGCTGTTAACTTGCAAACTACCACTGTATGACATCATAAGGTGGAACAGAGCATTTTGAGCTTTGGAGATGTAGATAGACTAGCAATAAAAAAGGGTTGCTCAAACATGCGTGAATGAAACAAAACACAACTCCAGGTATGTTGTTGATGAGGTAACAGCATTATAACGTGGCTTAAAAATCACTGTAGTCCATTTTGCATAATACAGGACCTTTAATGGTTAATCGTAGGAGGAGAAAATAGCCGACATGTGTCATTTATTCGTATCCTCCATCGTTTGACTTCATTACTGAGCTTACTTCTGACGTAAATTCACTGGGGTTTCATGAATTAGTGATTTTTCTTCCATCTCCCGCTGTATTTCTATTGCACCTGCAGCCTAAGCCACGCCCCCCAAGTGCCCCTCTTTTCAAGCTCAGTGAGTGACTAAAAGCAGCAATTAGCTCAAGTCATTTCCATCTTCTGGCTTTATACGTGGAAAAGAAACGTCTATATCCCATCTGCTTGTTTTATCAGTTGCACTTTGTGTCACCCTTTTAACAAAACAGCCAAGTATCTGTCTTGTTTCTATACTCGTTCTAAGATAGATATGAGATGGAGGGAAAGTCTTTTTATGTGTAATTTGGTGAGTGTTTAACGCCTTAGAGAAATGGGGTAATTCCACTGTGATGCTATAAGCTAAAAGCTCCAGACAGTTAGCTTTGATCCTGCAAAACGTCCTTTTTGTTGTGAGAATCCCTCCAAGAATTACGTAAAGATGACAAGTAGACGCCTTGAGATTAACACAGATTTTCACTTTACACTTACAGATACAGTGTTTCTATCCAGGAAGTTGAAATACCAGCTAAAACCGCCCTTCCAAACAACAGGCAGATAATGATGGGAAAGTAAAATAAACACACTTTGTAGACTGTTTTTTGCTTGTTTTGAGCTGGTGTAAAGTTAAAATATCACTGGCTCAAAGTTAAATGTTTTTGAGCCAGTGAACCTTTTTACACGAGATTGAATATCCTATGAAAAAGAGCCAAAAATCTTTGAGGGCGGCTGTGGGGGCTGCACTGACCACGCTCTGTGTGTGATTAAAGGGCCCATATTATTCTGTTCTCTGATCTATGTTATGTTTCCTCATCACAAACAGACCTGGAGTTGTGTTTTGTTTCATTCACACGTTTAACTCACAAACCCTACATATTTAGCCTGAGCTCTTCTCTCAAACAGAAAACACTCTGTTCCACGTTGTGATGTCATGTGGTAATACAGGAAGTGCTCCACTGTATTTTTAAACTCCACACACCTTCACTAGAACCATTTGGATGATTTCAGCCCTGGAATTGCCGATCTCTACTGAACTAAAGGTAAAAGGAGCCGTTAACTTGAAAACTACCGCTTCATGACATCACAAGGTGGAACGGAGCATTTTGAGCTTTGGAGA